>APFE031279647.1:50176-87700 GCA_000404065.3 Pinus taeda | reverse complement strand
AAAATAGAGTTTTTTATGTGGTTTTTCCCATAAAACCACAAATTTCCCCAAATTCATCTATAAATAGTCGAGAAAGAAACAAAACTAACCTTTAAAATGTGTAAAACTCCCATTGAATGTAAAACTCCTAGTGAATGTGCTATCTATGACAATGCAACTCCTCCTAGTGAATGTGCTATCTATGACAATGCAACTCCTTCGCAAAATCGCTCCAAACTTTTTAGCAAGACCCAGAAGACTTGATGTGATGTGATGAATAGAAATGACGAATTTTATTTTATAGCAATGATTGTGGGAATGATTTATCATTTCTTGAATGTGGGATTAAACTTAAAATTAAAATAAAATAATTTATAGTTAATATTATAGCTTTAGGTTAGTTTACATTCATTATGGGATAAAAAAATATTAAATATAAAAATTAATTTACTTACATAGTCGATGTTAAATAATTTAAATAGAAAAAATATTTTGAGTTTCTATCAATATTTTGAATAGAAACTAGGGTGAAATTTTCCAAAACCAAAAGTTTAGTAATATGTTTTCAAGTAAATTATAGATGAAAATTTTGTTTAAAAATGAAATTTTTGGAGGGAAAATATTCAACAAAAGTTTTTGGGGGGGAATTTTAGAGGGAAAATGTTCAGCGAAAATTTTTGGGGGGAAACTTTAGAGGGAAATTCTCAATCTCTAAGTTATATATTGTCATTGGGAGAGAGTGCATTTGTATCATTTGAAATCTTTTGATTGAAGGTCATGGACTCTTCTGATAGCGAAGTTTTTCTTTCTTCAACATCGACATCTTCGTCATGCAACAACTCTATTAATTTTGATGAATGTAATAGGAATTATTTCCCTATGATAGAGAGACAAGTTTTCTACTTGGTCTTAATCCTAAGGATGATGAGAGAAACATTGATGAAGTGAAGTAAAAAGAATTTCATGTGAATAGAGAGTCAATTTTTCCACTTCCTCCTAATCCTAAGGATTATGAGAGCACCACTGGTCAAGGGGGGATGAAGAATTTCCACAATCAAAGTTTCCACATAGTCCTAATCCTAAGGATTATGAGAGTGGCACTGATGAAGGGGGTGATGAAGAATTTCCCGAGTCAAAGTTTCCACTTCCTCCTAATCATGGGAATTATGATGGCATCATTGATGAAGGGGGGGATAAAGAATTTGCAGATTCAAAGTTTCCACTTCCTCATAATCCTAAGGATTATGAGAGCAACACTGATGAAGGGGGGGATGAATAATTTGCAGAGTCAAAGTTTCCACATATTCCTAATCCTAAGGATTATGAGAGCAACACTGATGAAGGGGGGATGAAGAATTTGTAGAGTCAAAGTTTCCACATATTCCTAATCCTAAGGATTATGAGAGCACCACTGATGAAGGGGGGGGATGAAGAATTTGCAAAGTCAAAGTTTCCACATATTCCTAATCCTAAGGATTATGAGAGCACCACTGATGAAGGGGAGGGAGAGGATGAATAATTTCCAGTAAATAGAGATTCAAAGTTTCCACTTAGACCTAATCCTCAGGATTATGAGAGCACCGCTGACACGGGGGAGGATGAAGAATTTCCATTAAATAAAAATTCAAATTTTCCACTTTTTCCTAATCCCAAGGATTATGAAACCACCACTAATGAAGGGGGGATGAAGAATTTCGTGCAAATGATAATTTGACTATGAATAGAGAGTCATATTTTCCACTTAGTCATAATCCTAAGGATTATGTGAGCACAGGTGATGAAAGGGAGGATGAAGAGTTTCTTGCAAACAATAATTTTAGAGGCACAAATGTCAATAATGCATTTTCTCTAAGTGAGTGTTTCAAAGGTAGTTGCGGTGATGATGAATTGAGTCCTTCAAGGGAAGTTTTCAAAATTAGGGATGAAGATGATGAACAATTTCATCTGAGTTAAGATTTCAAAAGAGCAGATGTTGGTAGTGAAGAATTTCCTTCATGTGAGGATGGTAATGAATATTTTCCAAGCAATGATGGTGATGAATTTTCTATCTATATTTGTCAATATAATATTCCTCCTACTGATGATGAAAATGTTTTGCAGAAAATAATGAAATGGGGGAGACGTTGCAAGCAAATATTGTATCTAGGAGTAGGGGCATGCCTTTTCATATCTTGCAAACAATAATTTTAGAGGCACAAATGTAAATAATGCATCTTCTCTAAGTGAGTGTTTCAAAGGTAGTTGTGGTGATGATGAATTGAGTCCTTCAAGGGAGGTTTTCAAAATTAGGGATGAAGATGGTGAACAATTTCGTCTGAGCCAAGTTTCAAAAGCGCAGATGTTGGTAGTGAAGAATTTCCTTCATGTGAGGATGGTAATGAATATTTTCCAAGCAATGATGGTGATGAATTTTCTATCTACCTTTGTCAATATAATATTCCTCCTGCTGATGATGAAAATGTTTTGCAAATAATAATGAAATGGGGGAGACGTTGCAAGAAAATATTGTATCTAGGAGTAGGGGCATGCCTTTTCATATCTTGCAAACAATAATTTTAGAGGCACAAATGTAAATAATGCATTTTCTCTAATTGAGTGTTTCAAAGGTAGTTGTGGTGATGATGAATTGAGTCCTTCAAGGGAGGTTTTCAAAATTAGGGATGAAGATGGTGAACAATTTCATCTGAGTCAAGATTTCAAAAGCGCAGATGTTGGTAGTGAAGAATTTCCTTCATGTGAGGATGGTAATGAATATTTTCCAAGCAATGATGGTGATGAATTTTATATCTATCTTTGTCAATATAATATTCCTCCTACTGATGATGAAATTTTTTTTGCAGATAATAATAAAATGGGGGAGACGTTGAAAGCAAATATTGTATCTAGGAGTAGGGGCGTGCCTTTTCATATCAATCCAAAATATTCCAGTTATACAAGGGGTAGGATAGAATATCTCACAAGTAGAAGTTCTGTCAGTGATCGGATTTCAAGTGAATATTGTCGAAAAGATTGCTTGAAACATATGGATTTCAAGTTTTCTATGGAACAAAGGAAGAAATATTTGTCAATGAATAAAAGCATGCAAAATTCATTTTTAGTGGGTTGCATGAAATCTACACTGGTAGTTTATGATTACCATATTGGGAATGTATTGATATGTAGAAAGGCTTTCAAAATGTTGCATTCAATTGGTAGTTTTCGTTTGTCAAGAATCCAAAACAGATTGGAAAAAGACCCTACATATTATTCAGAAGTATGTTATAAAAGAGAGGTTGGACCATCAACAATTATTGCAATGTCATGGATGAAAGACTTCTTTTCAAAGCATGGAGAGTGTATGCCAAATAAAGACACAATACATATTCCAGATAATTTCTCAAGACGAGAAATCTACAACTTATACAAAGAATATGCAGAAGGTGCTGAAGGAGATGGTAATTTTATCACATATTCATATTTTACAAGGATATGGAGGAATAAATTCAACAATGTTCGTATTCCTAAGAATACAAGGATGGGGATTTGCAGTACATGTGATTCTCTTAAATAAAAAAGAGATAAATTTCAAGGGGAAGAAAAAGGTATGCATTCATAACATTAATTTTAAAATTTAGATACTTATTAACTATGAAAATATATTTATTAATAGATTTCTTTTATTTTATGTGTAGATTCCATTGTCAAAGCACTTCAAGAGCATCGCAATCAGCAAACTAGTGAAAGACAAAAATTATATAAACATAGAAAAAAGTGTTATGATAATCCAAATAAATATTTGGGTTTGATAATTAATGGTATGGACCAAAAGAAAACACTTCTGCCACATTTTATCCGCACACCAAAAAATCTACAAGAAGAAAATTTTATTCAGTTTCACTTGGTTGGATGTATCGTCTTTAACGGGAAGATGTTGCCAAGGATTTACTTCACAGTGCCAAATATTCATAATGATGCAAATCTTACCATAACTATAATCCATGATGTGCTTTCTCATTGGTGTGGTATTCTTCGTGAAGTTTTGTATTTTCAATTGGACAACACAAGCCATGAAAATAAAAATCAAGTTCTTTTTGGATATCTAAACATGCTTGTTCAATTGGGAATTTTAAAAAAGGTAAAGGTTGGTTTCCTTCTTTTTGGGCACACTCATAACCATATTGATCAGATGTTTAGTCATTTTTCAGTAACATTAAGGAGGAAGAATGTTGGGAGCCTTCCATCATTAATTGAATGTATTAAGAAAGCATATATTCCAGAGCCAGTTTTTCATGTGCTAGAGGAAACTATTGACATGCGAAGGTTTATTTTGGGATCGCATGGTGAAGATAAATGCATTGAACAACTTAATGACATTAGCTTCCAGCATCAATTTTGTATCAAAAAAATTGATGGCAAAACACTTATAAGGGGCAAGAAGTATTCAACTGTTGCAGAATGGGGGTCGTCGTCAGGTTTAGCAATTTTGAAGTTCATTCCAGATCATCCAATATTTGCATCAAAGATAATATTATTACAATCAGTTGTTAAACTTAATAATGCACGAAGGAATAAGAGAGAGATAAATTATTCTAAATGTCTCGAAGAAATAAAAAAATGTATTAGAGATACATATGATGACTTTGATGTTGTTGATTTAGTTTGGTGGGAGTCTTTTTTCAAGGATCAAAGTGATATCATCTCAATATTAGGAAATGAATATAAAATTTTGAAGACTTCATTTATTTGGCCTCAAAATATGCCAAATTAACATGAGGAAAGACACATTGTTGAAAAACAACAATCTCAAGGCATTACTAATTCTCAACAAGAAGAGGCAAGAGAAATATATATTGGTTCTAGAAGATCGCATGCGCAACGTGAAGCCATGGAAGAACTTTATAGGGGTTTTGTGTAGGATGCTAAGGAGGGTTGCATGATAGCAGTATTAGTAGATGGAGATCCACTTGGCTATCCATTTTGGGTTGCGAAGGTTATCAAAGTCATTAAAGAAAATGAAGATATTACAGTTGTTGACATACATTGGTATGCCACAAGTACCCACCCATTCAATGGTGTGTACAAGCCAGAGATGGTAGTTGATAAAAGAATTTGCAGAAAGAAAAAAAGGAAGGGTACAAATATAAATCGTCGCCGCACGGACCTATTAAAATTGGAGGATGTTGACATACTTGTCTATGAATTCAATTTAACAAAGAGAGGAACTCTTCGCTTCAAGACCATACATATTTTGAAGAAGTTGCTACTAGAAGGAACCATGTTGAGATGGGAGTCTGCTGAACCTAGTTGTAGATCTAGAAGACTTTTGAAACATGAAATGGTGGGCATGCATGTCGACCCATATGGGGCTCTAGTTGATGAAAGAGAAGAACATGGGTCATCTTCATATGCATCCAGTCATTCATCTGAAGATGTAGATTCTGATGGTGTGCCAGATCCTATAGATGATTTTGAATAAATGTCTACAACATTGTATGTAAATGAAGTTTGCATGGTAACTTGAAATGAATATTTTGACTTCCATGATCTCACATGAATTTATGAGTCATTTCTATGTTTGTTGGATTTAATGTTTTAATTAAAAGAAATTCATGTCTTTAGATATGTTTGCATGGTAACTTGAAATAAATATTTTTGACTTCCATATGATCTTAGATGAAGTTATGGGTCATTTCTATGTTTTTTGGATTATATGCTTTAAAGTATGTGATATTCAATCTAGGAAAGTTGATATTTTGATTAAAAGTAAATAAATATTAGAAATTAATGTTGATTTTTTAAATTATACAGTGATATTGTCATGATATTATTTATTGTTATCATTTGGTATAAGATAGTTTTAAATTTGTTGAAATTTTAATACCTCATTAAAAATAACACTTCATTTAGATGGTCGATTTTTAGGTTTTTCTTACAATAAGATAAGTTGTCTTAGGCTAAAATTTGAAAAGAGCTATAGTTTTATCCTTTCAAATAAAAATTACTCTTGGAATAATGAATCTTTCATTTACTTGTTCATTTTTAAAAATTGTTTTAGTCATATAATTTGTCCATAATTTCATGGTTGAAATGTATTACAAACTGAAGGTTTAATTACAAGGTTGAAAATTTGTCAAAATGTTAAGGTTTTTCTGAATTACGATATTTTATCTTTAATGCTATGGTTGAAAAGAATTACAATTTCAAGGTTTTCTAGAGTCAAGATATTTTATCTTTAACTCTGTTGCTAAAAATTACTCTTGGAATAATGAATCTTTCATTTACTTGTTCATTTTTAAAAATTATTTTAGTCATATAATTTGTCCATAATTTCATGGTTGAAATGTGTTACATACTGAAGGTTTTTAATTACAAGGTTGAAAATGTGTCAAAATGTTAAGTTGTTTCTGAATTATGATATTTTATCTTTAATGCTATGGTTGAAAAAATTACAATTTCAAGGTTTTTTAGAGTCAATGTGTTCTATCTTTAACAACATGGATAGAAATAGTTGGAATTATCAAGATTCGAGACATGATATTTTATCTTTAACATCATGTCTGAGAATTCTTGGAATGTTACGGTTTTTCAAAGTCCAAATATTTTATCTTTAACTCCATTGCTAAAAATTACTCTTGGAATAATGAATCTTTCATTTACTTGTTCATTTTTAAAAATTGTTTTAGTCATATAATTTGTCCATAATTTAATGGTTGAAATGTGTTACAAAATGAAAGTTTTAATTACAAGGTTGAAAATTTGTCAAAATGTTAAGGTGTTTATGAATTATGATATTTTACCTTAATGTTATGGTCGAAAACAATTACAATTTCAAGGTTTTTTAGAGTCAAGATATTTTATCTTTGACAACATAGATGGAAATAGTTGGAATTATTAGGATTTGAGACACGATATTTTTATCTTTAACATCATGTCCGAGAATTGTTGGAATTTTACAGTTTTTCAAAGTCCGCATATTTTTTCTTTAACTCCATTGCTAAAAAAATGTCAAAATTGTAGCCTGGTTTTTTTTTGTTATTCCAGAATAAACAATTTTTTTAAGGGTGTTTTTTTTATCCATTTTTCTAAAAAATAATGGTTTTTACTTCGATTTAAAAAACATGTTGAAAATTTACCCTAAAAAAAAAACATCGTTCTGGAATAAACACCTTTCAATTTTGGGTTGTTTTTTCATGTTTTTTTGGGGTTTTTGGGCTCGAGTACCCGTTTTGAGGTAATAGTTCCCGTTTCATCCGTAACTATGTTCCCCCTTCTCTTTTATCATTTCAGTTGTTGTAGAACACTCTATGAAAACTTATCATCATATAACACCAAAATCATTGTCAATCAAAACAATTATTTCAAGTAACAGTTTAGGGAGGCTCATGAGATAATCAAACACTCAAACAATTTGAATATAGATAGTGGTGGACTATAGGTGAGTGAAAGTTGGGTTCCTTTAATCAAGCAACACAAATCCCTTGATAATCAAGGGATTCCCAAAGGTAGTGATATTTATCAAAACTGGCAAAGTGTCAAAGGACAATCGATTTTTAGATAAAATGTCTACTCATTTCTATGATTTCATAGATGGAGTTATATATATTCCAATAAATATATCGTGATTTTACATATTTGAAAGCAATGAAGGTTGCAAACTTTCCCAAATATCTTTATTTAATATATTTTTGATTCTTGATTACTGTTGAAAAGTGTACAACAAGAAATGCTAAATTTAGAAAGTGCTAAAAATAGCACTTCTAAAAATCGCAGTTTGGCCAATGAGCATTTTGGCCACCTTGGGTGAGAGGTGAAACTGCTAAAAATAACATCTTCTAAAAATAGCATTTTTGGGTCCCTTCCTATTTATAGCAGTCCCTGGTCTATTATAGGAAGTAAAAACGAATTTGGTCTTAACAGCAGTTTAAAATATTAATTAATTAATCTCCATGAGTTAATTCATTGTGGAAAATTAAACTTGAAGTCTTTGTGAGAACATGCAATTAGTTGTCCCACTGATTGAGGAATTTATCCTTGATTCTCTCCACTGATTGAGGAATTAAGTATGAGTTCTATAATGAGAGAATCAGTTGACTTAGTTTATCTTAATCAAGTCTAGTTAGATTAAATTAACATGTTGTTAAATTAATGAGATATAGTTCGTTAATGCTTGCATGCATGTGACAACTATTATTTTCAGATAACTGTGTATTCACTCATGGATAACTGATGCATGTTAGGTCTGTCAGAGATCTAGTTGAGATCAGATGTGAGACAGTGTACTATCAGTTGGATGAATATTTTTCCTATAAAGGAAGCTCATCCATGATGATGATTTATCTCCTTCGGGTTTGTACAGTTATTTCAGAGGTCAGTGTTGTGTGTGAGGTGAAAATCACACAGGTTGCAGCTGGAGGACCCAGGAAAAACTGTGCATATAAATAGGAGGCTTGGAGGGAAGAGGAGAAGGTTTGTGAGAAGCCATTGATTATCTATGAGCAGTAGAGGGATTGTACTAAGAACTGGATAGCTTCCGAGCTAAGGCTTTGTGTAATCCTTACTATATTTCCACTTGTATGATAATACAAAAATGGGGTTTTAGGCAAGTGCTTTCCCCGGGTAAATTCTGCTGTGTTATGTGTGATTGATTCCTTCTTATCAGTTATATGTGTTCTTATTGATGTTGCTCATGGTTGATTAATCTTCCGCTAAATTGTTTGTATAAATAGATCAAGTGTTTTGCTTTAGTACATTGCATTACCAGGTTGATCTACACGTGGGAAATTTATACATGGCAAGAGAGGTGACGGATTTGTAGAAAAAATCTACATGGTATCAGAGCTAGCTGATTTGCAAAAAAAAATTCTACAAAATTTTACGAATAAGCTACGATCTAAGTGATCATTTGAAGACCCATATTTATCAAAACTGGCAAAGTGTCAGAGGACAATCGATTTTCAGATAAAATGTCTACTCATTTCTATGATTTCATAGATGGAGTTATATATATTCCAATAAATATATTGTGATTTTACATATTTGAAAGCAATGAAGATTGCAAACTTTCCCAAATATCTTTATTTAATATATTTTTTATCCTTGATTATTGTTGAAAAGTGTACAACAAGAAATGCGAAATTTAGAAAGTGCTAAAAATAACACTTCTGAAGATTGCAGTTTGGCCAATGAGCTTTTTGGACACCTTGGGTGAGAGGTGAAACTGCAAAAAATACCGTTTCTAGATCCCTTCCTATTTATAGCATTCCCTGGTCTATCTATAGGAAGTAAAAACGAATTTGGTCTTAACAGCAGTTTAAAATATTAATTAATTAATCTCCATGAGTTAATTCGTTATGGAAAATTAAACTTGAAGTCTTTGTGAGAGCATGCAATTAGTTGTTGCACTGATTGAGGAATTTATCCTTGATTGTCTCCACTGATTGATGAATTAAGTATGAGTTTTATAATGAGAGAATCAGTTGACATAGTTTATCTTATTCAATTTCAGTCATATTAATTTAACAAGTTGTTAAATTAATGAGATATAGTTTGTTAATACTTGCATGCATGTGACAACTATTATTTTCAGATAACTGTGTATTCACTCATGGATAACTTATGCATGTTAATCTGTCAGAGACCCAGTTGAGATTAGATGTGGGACAATGTACTATCAGTTGGATGAATATTTTTCCTATAAAGGAAGCTCATCCATGATGAGGATTTATCTCCTTCAGGTTTGTGCAGTTATTTCAAAGGTCAGTGTTGTGTGTGAGGTGAGAATCACACAGGTTGCAGCTGGAGGACCCAGGAAAAATTGTGCATAGAAATAGGAGGCTTGGAGGGAAGAGGAGAAGATTTGTGAGAAGCCTTTGATTGTCTATGAGCAACAAAGGGATTATACTGAGAGTTGGATAGCTTTCGAGCTAAGGCTTTGTCAAATCTGTACTATATTTCCACTTGTATGGTAATACAGAAATGGGGTTTTAGGCAGGTGCTTTCCCTGGGTAAATTCTTCTGTGTTATGTGTGATTGATTCCTTCTTATCAGTTATATGTGTTCTTATTGATGTTGCTCATGGTTGATTAAGCTTATGCTAAATTGTTTGTAGAAGTAGATCAATTATTTTTCTTTAGTACATTGTATTACCAGGTTGATCTACAAGTGGGAAATTTCTACATGGTATCAGAAGTGACTGATTTGTAGAAAATTTCTACATGGTATCAAAGCTAGCTGATTTGTGGGAAAAATTCTACAAAATTATACCAATAAGTTACGATCTAAGTGATCATTTGAAGACCCATATTTATCAAAACTAGAAAAGTGTCAGAGGACAATCGATTTTCAGATAAAATGTCTACTCATTTCTATGATTTCATAGATAGAGATATATATTCCAATAAATATATTGTGATTTTACATATTTGAAAGCAGTGAAGGTTTCAAACTTTCCCAAATATCTTTATTTAATATATTTTGTATCCTTATTGTTGAAAAGTGTATAACAAGAAATGCTAAATTTAGAAAGTGCTAAAAATAACACTTCTAGAAATCGCAGTTTGGCCAATGAGCATTTTGAACACCTTGCGTGAGAGGTGAAACTGCTAAAAATAACATCTTCTAAAAATAGCATTTCTGGGTCCCTTCCTATTTATAGCAGTCCCTGGTCTATCTATAGGAAGTAAAAACGAATTTTGGTCTTAACAGCAATTTAAAATATTAATTAATTAATCTCCATGAGTTAATTCGTTATGGAAAATTAAACTTGAAGTCTTTGTGAGAACATGCAATTAGTTGTCCCACTGATTGAGGAATTTATCCTTGATTCTGTCCATTGATTGAGGAATTAAGTATGAGTTCTATAATGAGAGAATCAGTTGACTTAGTTTATCTTAGTCAAGTCTAGTTAGATTAATGTAACAAGTTGTTAAATTAATGAGATATAGTTTGTTAATGCTTGCATGCTTGTGACAACTATTATTTTCAAATAATTGTGTATTCACTCATGGAAAACTGATGCATGTTAGTTATGTCAGAGATCCAGTTGAGATCAGATGTGGGGCAGTGTACTATCAGTTGGATGAATATTTTTCCTATAAAGGAAGCTCATCCATGATGAGGATTTATCTCCTTTAAGTTTGTGCAGTTATTTCAGAGATCAGTGTCGTGTGTGAGGTGAGAATCACACAAGTTGCAGCTGGAGGACCCAGGAAAAACTATGAATAGAAATAGGAGGCTTGGAGGGAAGAGGAGAAGGTCTATGAGAAGCCTTTGACTATCTATGAGCAGCAGAGGGATTGTACTGAGAGCTGAATAGCTTCCAAGCTAAGGCTTTGTGTAATTCGTACTATATTTCCACTTGTATGATAATACAGAAATGGGGTTTTAGGTAGGTGCTTTCCCCGGGTAAATTCTTCTGTGTTATGTGTGATGGATTCCTTATTATTAGTTATATGTGTTCTTATTGATGTTGCTCATGGTTGATTAAACTTCTGCTAAATTGTTTGTAGACGTAGATAAAGTGTTTTGCTTTAGTACATTGCATTACCAAGTTGATCTACAGGTGGGAAATTTCTACATGGTATCAGAGGTGACTGATTTGTAGAAAAATTCTACATGGTATCAGAGCTAGCTGATTTGTAGGAAAAATTCTACAAAATTCTACGAATAAGTTACGATCTAAGTGATCGTTTGAAGACCAATATTTATCAAAACTGGCAAAGTGTCAGAGGACAATCGATTTTCAGATAAAATGTCTACTTATTTCTATGATTTCATAAACGGAGTTATATATATTCCAATAAATATATCGTGATTTTACATATTTGAAAGCAATGAAGGTTGCAAACTTTCCCAAATATATTTATTTAATATTTTTTTATCCTTGATTATATCATAGATATTCTAGATATGACGTCCACAAGTTTGTGTTTTGTAAGTTAAAAGTATTCCATTTCTAAATTGCGTACATCTTCGATAGAGATTTTACAAAATTATACCAAACTCACTCTGTCCATATTCGTTGGTCGGTATATGATAAAATGAAGAATCTACAGAAAACAAAAATAGTTGCAATACACAAAAAATCATATATTCAAAGGTCAAGAAAAGTAACCATAAAGAAGCTGAAGCAGAAAACCATCTTAGGAATCTAAAGAGGTCACAAGGGATGGATCTTCCAGGCTAGTTCCAAGGTGTATTGTAGGCTTGAATTCACATTGAATGTGCTTTTCCGTATGAGTTAGCGGAGATTTCAACTTGTTGAGACTATATTTCATTTTCCATATGAAAATTTCAAGTATGAAATCATATTGCAGTAATTGGTATTATTTCTTCTAACTATGAATTAAATTAGCATTTTATTACTACGACAACAGTAAAATAAACACTGTAATATTCACAAAAATATTATGGAAAATAATAGCGTTGGAAATTGAGAAATATTCTAACATGCACACACAAATGTCCCTGGAAAAACCCAATACGAGAAAATCAGTGCAGCAGTTGAGGGTTTTATTTATTATGCAACAGTGAAATTATATTAGTACAATCTAGATGTCGAAAACTAGCAATCATGTAGAGAAAATATTGGCAAAATTATCTAAGAGAAATTAACCTCACTTTGAGCAATCCCAACACTTGACTGCATTTGAAAAGATAATCATCCAACTTGGCCCGCATAGGCTTTACGTCACTTTGGAGCTTCCTACACCATGTGCTTCCTGAATCGACTAGAAATATAGTAATATTGCATGTTGTTGACTAGGAAAACGCTTCTTCGACACTCTAGAACCCACTCTTGGCCTCTGGAACTGAAAACATCTTCTTCCTTTAGCAAATCGAACTGAAATTTGAAGCTTTTGAGCTGCCTCTATGCAGCCTACTAAAGAAATTTCAGCCTCTCTACAAAGTACTCAATGGATCTGGAAAATATTCCTCTGACTTCATTGTCCCTGCCCCTGACCATGTTTGCTTCCCTTCTAAAGCTTGACCTCTTCTAGCAACTTACTACTGCTCTCTAGAAAACCGAACTCTCCAAGGAAATCGATCTCTGGTGTGCGTCCTCCACCTACCCATTGACTTCTTCTTATAATATTTTGTTGGGACTCCAACGACCAACATTAAAACTCAATCGATGGCTAAGATTATTTCCTTGTCTATCTGTGTGATTTTCTAGATGATTTTCACCTTATCTCAATTAATTATGATTAATTAACCAGGTTTCCTACGTTTAGACTTAGGAAGTATTAAAAAATATGCTAAAAATCTAATTGAGACACTTCTAAGTGGAATTTCTAGAAATGATTTTTAGGTTATGGAGAAATCTTGTGTTTTAGCCTCTCCAAAAATTTTCTACGCTAAAGCACCTCTGATGCCATAAAAAATAACATTCCATTGGTTTTATTGGATGTCGTTAAGAAACGAAATTATATCATTTTTGTGCTCATGCTTTTCTTTTAAGACTCGCCCCAGGAGAGCCTTCAACTACCAGTGAAGAATAATAACATGCATGTATTGGGTATGCCTACTCCTAGTATGCCCAGGGTCAGGGAGCCAACAAAAAACTCCATCCATAACTCCAGTATCAGAGAAGTCTTATCTATCACGATGGACATGTCTTTCTAACTGTTAAAACTTTTCCTGGGTACCTGGCGAGGTGACTACATAGTATCAAGTGGTTGCCTTCTAGGCTAGAATATCAGCATGAGACCAACTAGGATGGACGTGTTACCCAACCCCACGTCGATTACGCCCATGTTATTGTGGTATAATGGCCCAAGGTAAGAAAAATAACCCATAATCCCCAAGATGACAATAAAAACAATTCCCCATATGCCAAACCAAAACTAGTGCCTTGGATGTGTACATGTGATGTAGAAAATTAAACAAGCTAGACTCACATTACTTTCTTTATGCCAAAATACCATAGTAATGTAAGATACATCAATAATCAATTGATAAAGGAATAAAGGGAGGTGGGAGTACCACAACAAGGGCCATACATACTCAGTAAAAATATGAGATCTGATATAAAAATATAAGACAATGCAAATAAACACAAGAAAAACAAGATCTGAATATAGATAGAAATGCTTATTTATTGATCAAACCCTTAAGGTAGGGAAACACCATACATTCACTCCTTAAGGAAGGAGACCACTCCACAAGCCATATGCATGTTCATACAATATTCCTTGACATCTCTCAATGTGGAGTCTTTAGCCTCTATATAGACCTCATACATACAATACCATGGGTCATTACCATGGTTCCTTCAATACCATCTATCTAATATCATGGGCCCATTACATTATTACTAACTACTTGTGGTCCCTTACATGATACAGGTTAACCACCTTATTTATTACCATGGCCCATCCCATTATTACATTATTCCCTTGGGCACCTCCCTTTGTACCCCATATTATCCCCCTAGGTATACTACATTTCACCCCCCTTAACATGTTTCGTCCCCGAAACATGAGAAGAACACAAATAATAAGATCTACTCAAAAGAGTAGTCCACTGGTACCATGCACGTGCATATAGCCATCCAAGAGAAAGGTGAACCCTCGATCTCCCTGGTGCCTCGCTCGCTTGAGATGGAAGTTGACCGTGGCAGCTCTTCTGTGTTGATGTGTAGTAGGTGGATCTTCGCTCCTCTCTACCTGTCATGCGGGGGTTGTTGTCCTTGTGGCTAATTCGTTGCCATCTTGTTGGTTGTTTTCTTGCAGGGTGATGTGGGTGGCGATATGTTGAAGTGTTAACCAACGATGTATATTTCTTTAATTCACCACCTAATGGAGCCTAATGGGTATTTGGTACCTATTGTGGTGCCTGTAGTTGTTTCTTATTTTTCAATATTACTTCAACCACTCAGTCCCCCTCTGATGTAACATTTTCTACTTCCGCCTCTACTTGTTTTTCTGGTACCTGGTTTGATGTTTGTGTGTGGGTGTCAACCATCAATGGCTCATCATCTGATATGTCAGTCCTTGGAACATCTTCTGCTTCAACCTCCGTGGACTCTACCTGTTTATTGATGGAAATATCCTGTAATGTAATTTTCTTCTTTTTATACCAGAGCTTCAGGAATTTCTTCTACACATTAATATTGATAGTACCTACGGATTCCATCCAAGGATATCCCAAAACAACATCCATGTTATCCATATCTTAAGTATAAAAATCACCATGCAACACATACTTATCCATAGAAAGCTTCAAATCTTTATAAACTTGAACATCATCATCATCAACCTATGTGTTTTCAATGTGTTTTGCTGGAACTTGCAATTTTTTTGCCAAATTAACATTGATAAAGTTATGCTTGCAACTAGGATTTATAGACACAACGGTCTTCTCCTTGTGAACCAATCCATGAACCTGCAATAAGGAGACACCAGTAGAAAATAACCCCTTACGTGTCTCATTCTCCTTTTTTCTAGCACGAGACCATTTGTCTAAAAGGACCCTTTCAAATTCGCATCTGAAAGTTTGGTCAATTTCTTGTTGTCAAGTGAGAACCACCATTTGGCAGCCTCATCTTTGAAACCAAGCCACACTAAATCCTTCCAATCTTTTGCCCATACTGACTTTTTTTGTTTTATGTATTCTTCAATAGGAGGGTCATTATCTTTTCCTGTAAAACATAGAACCGCCATGAAGAGGGTTTTGAAAAAAAATCACTTACTTGGTGAAAATTTGAAATGGCCACAATTCCGTCAATATTGCTCAGAATACCTATTATGACCTGTTTTCGGAAATGGAACAACCATTCTGCATTTTCTCTTGTAGTGGAAATCTCGATCTAGGCACTGTAATTTCCTATTTGCGGTGCAGTTGTCCTGCCGGCACAAAAATTTGCTAAAAAAGTCGTTGATTTTAAATCAGCGATATCTCCCTCATCCGGACTCCAATTCGACTGATTTGTTTTTTGAATAATCCAGATCTGCAATTAGATTCTATAGATTTTACACCAGAACGTACAAATCTGCGCCGCAAACTGGCTGCCCCCAAAAAATGTCTACAACAACACTGATTTTTAAATCAGCGAGATCTCCTTCATCCGTACTCCAATTTTTTTTTGAAATCGGGTACTTTTACAAAAACAATCCAATCTACAAATAGATTTTGCAGATTTTGTACCAGGACATATAGATCTGCGCTGCAAACTCGCTACCCCGAAAAAATGTCTGCAACACCACTGATTTTTAGATCAATGATATCTCCTTCATCCGGACTCCGATTTGGCCAATTTATTTCTTGAACTTGGGTATTTTTTCACAGAGAATCCAGAATCTGCAATTAGATTTTGCAGATTTTGCCCACCAAAACGTACAGATCTGATCTGCAAACTCACCGCCCCAGAAAGTTCCTGGAAAAAAATGAAAAAAAAAAAAAAAATATATATATATATATATATATATATATATATATATATAATATAATATATATATATATTCTCCACTTTTTCCCAATAAAGTGCTCTGATACCACTTGTTATAGATCTGATCTAAAAATATAAGACAATGCAAATAAACCCAAGAAAAACAATATCTAAATATAGATAGAAATGCTTCTTTATTGATCAAACCCTTAAGGTAGGGCAACACCAAACATTCACTCCTTAAAAAAGGACACCACTCCACAAGCCATATGCCTGTTCATACAATATTCCTTGACATCTTTCAACGTGGAGTCTCTAGCCTCTATATAGGCCTCATACATACACTACCATGGGTCATTACCATGGTTCCCTCAATACCATCTATTTAATACCAGGGCCCATTACATTATTACTAACTACTTGTGGTCCCTTACATGATATGGGTTAACCACCTTATTTATTACTATGGCCCATCCCATTATTGTATTATTCCCTTGGGTACCTGCATTTTTACCCCATATTATCCCCCCTAGGTATACTACATGTATACTTATTAGCCCAAGAAGTGAAGACAATTTCTAACATAATAGATCCCTCAATAACATACCAACCAAAATATCCACATTCCCTGCTAGAAACCCATAACCGACTAGTAGAAATCTTGAATTGAAAGGGAATATATATAGATCCAGGATCTCATAATTTCCTTATTGTGTCTTTGAGGAGGAGTTGAAGTGAACCACTTCGATGTGTTGCACTCCCTTATTCAACTAGTTAAAATCAAGAGCTACCCAATTAACATATGCTACTTTCAAGCTAGGAAACCCACCATTCCTATGGTCTCTAGTGTAACCCCTATTCGCTTGTTCTCTAAGAAACAAAAATATATTGCCATTATATGGTGAGAATTACAGATAAAAACTAACATTCCATTATGAGCCAAGACTTTCCAATTTCATTGCCCAATCCTTCATTCACATAGTGGAATAACTACATAAACCTAGACTCACAACCTATTAATCCCACCTACATCCAGTGGATGAAACTTGGATGGTACAATAATCTGCTATGCATCGAAGAAATTGAGAAAGAAGGTGCTAGAACTTGACGATCCATATGTTTAGGTAATAAATCATTGCATGTATCATGCATGGGGGTAGGTGATGCCAATCCCTCTTTAATGAGAGAATTGTTGGGGTAGACAGTAAACCCAATTTAGACAACACAAATGAAGATTTGACCAAAATCTATTCACTAAATTTCAGCCAAAAACTCCAAAACATATAATAGTTAAACAACACCCCTTTAAAAAGTTGCTTAATTCCTATAAAAGACTTACAAAAAGATTTTATTAAAGTTGTTTAATGCCCTATAAAAGACATTTAAAAAGTTCAACACCCTTTAAAGGAGCTAAGAACAAGAAAGGAAGTTAGAACAAAAATTTGAATTTCATTTCATGACAAGTGAGAGGGCAGGGACACACGGATGGAAATTGACAGGAAAATTATCCATCATGGGGTGACTTTCCTATTAAATATAGTTAAAAAAAATGAAAACCATCAAGATCCTTCATTGAAATTGTGAGGACGAGTGGGCGCAGTGATCGAACTTTAAGGGTTGTTCTTAATTTCATATGGAAGGGCATATACTCATCTAGCCATTCAAATATGACATTATTTTTTTTTAATTGCTTTTATTGATGAGTGTATATTAAATAAATCCTTCATTAAAAAAACGTCAAAATGAAATAGTGTCCTAAATCTTTAAAATTTAAAGAGTGATTACATCATATCATTATAAAATATCAATAGAACTTAATAAATAAGAAAACATTTTTCTCAAATTCAAAAAAAAGTAAACATATGTTTCTTCTCTTCATTCAATGATCTTCAAAAGTATTTGGACTTACATCATTGAAAATATAAATCTATTTGTCCAATGGAAAAAACTATCATGTTTTCATTTGTTTCCATATGTCATAAATATCATTCCAATTGACCTCATTTAGAGTATGATGTGAACTAAGAGATAGAAACATTAACATATCTAGTGTCTCTTATGAAAGTCTTGATCTATTATATTTTTTTATCTTGTTTTATTTTGAGAAGTCTTTGACACATTGTTATACTTGTGGGATAACAAGAATAGCTTGTCATAATTGCATCAAATATGAAAAGGTTTCAAACCATTCATGTTCATCTCCACATAAATCACATGCTCTATACATGTGCTTTTGGGGGTATTATTTAGAAATAGTAGAAATAGATTCATTCATTTCACCCAAACATCTAACAATATCCACAATAGGAAATTCCCCAACACTAATTTTTTCACATAAGAATTTTAGTACTCTTCATAAATATGTCGAGGACTGAAAAACTTAGTAGCATTAAATACATGTAAATCTGTGAATCTCCTATCTAAAGACTCAACTACCTTTGCAACAAAACATTTTTCCAAAAGAATACAATCATTTAGAGTCCCCATTCTTTGCATCTTTGGAAATATTTTGCACCTCAATGGACGTAAATATAGGATACAATTGCTATCTACAAATTCAAGGGTTATTCCTTGTGCTTTTTCTAAAAAATAGGACATGTGCAAAGCACCTACCAAAAAATGCTTCCCAAAAATAGTTTGTGAAGCATGCTAATAGAAGCATCTAAAATAGTGCCAATACATGTAATATCAACATGATCCTCTCGTAAGTTTTGATTCAACTTATTTAATTCAATGAGAACATCTACAAGTAGATGGATGCAAAACTACACTTGAAATATTTTTTCCAACTCATACATTTGTTTCTCCCCTAACTCTGAATCCTTTAACAAATCATACATGAGTTTAACAAGTCCTTCCATGACCTTTCATCTAGAGAGGCACCTAATTTTATGAATTTGTAATATCTCTAACTTAGTAATTTGAAATGATTCTATTAGCTCATTCAATTCTCCATGTCTCTTAGTTGATTTCCCAAGCCATTAATAAACTTTGTTTGCAAATTTTTCAATATATTGCAACTATGGAAAATGAGATGAAACATCACTGGTTGTTAATGCTTCCTTACAATCTATGTAATTCATATCAAATATATGAGAAACATCTCAACGAAGCTTAGAAGATAAACCTTCATGAATACCTCTCATGGCAGATGTCCCATCCAAGCCAAATCTGACTAACTTTATCAAAGATGGATCCCTTTCTGTTATAAGAGTTATCACTACATCATACATACACTAATTTATTCCATCCTTTATTTGAAGCAAACATATAGACTTCGTTACACATCAAGTTCTTCCTCCATTTGTCAAATATGTAATATAAACAATTAAATGGTGTTCTATAGTTTGATCAATGCTTTCATCAACTAAAATTGAGCAAAATGGGCTATGTAAAATCTCCTCTTTTAATAGTTCCAATACACCTCTTTAGCAACTTGAGGAAACTCTTTTCCTGGTGTTGTTATTGTGTATGCAAAATATTCATCTACTATAGGCATGTGTGGATTTCATTTATACCTATTCAAGTCATATATTAACTCATACACTTCTAAATATAAATAATGTATAGCAACAAAATACATGTTTTCAATCACTGATATAAGTCTCTCCTTCTCAACATCTACCATTAGTTAAACGTTTTTAGTGATTGGAATATTATTTTGATTTCGTTCTCCCTCCAAAAGATGTAAAGAGAATTTATGAGCTTCTAATTATACATGGCCACTTATACCACTAACTTGAAGAGTGGTACTAGCCCCTTTTGCAAGTGGAGAGTCTCTTTTAAATTTAAAACACCAAGAAATCCTTTCATTACCATTACATTATTTTATAACATAATCCCATGGAAATCATGTCTTCCATTTGGATTTGAATATTCTTTTGTGTTTCTTTGATGGCGTTTGTCTTTCAACATGCTCTACGCTATTTGATTCATCATCTTCATGTAGATGAGCATCAACTTCATTTTGAATATTACATGGTTTATTAGAATGTTGTGGGAGACCAAATGCATCAACACTTGACAATTGCTTTTTGTCCTTCTTACGACGACAAATACAAGACATTTTTCAAGATTTACACTTATAGAATCAATAAAAACAATAACATGTTTATTGGTGAAAGAAATATTAACGAACTCATATTAAAACAAAACTATTATAACTTTTTTAATATAATAGAATATTTATCTGATAATCTATATATATGAATAAAAAATTTGATTTTTTTTTCAAAATTTAGGATTACAAAGACTATGTTTTTTCAATTGTGTTGTTTTGCATTTACCTCACATGAAGAGAACAATAAATAAGACTTAACCAATTAAGCTAGGACAATGTTTTCATGTTTGAAGCAACTTGAGGCAAAGTTATAGCCCATTTTTGTTTTTAGCTACAAGAAGATATAATCTTCTAGGTTTTATAAGCCTAACCTATCCTTTTTAGGATCCCACCATATAAATGTAGTAGTTTTTGATGTATAACACATTGGAAACATCCAGAGAGGAAGCACATGACAACTGAAATCAATATGGTATGTTTGCATACATGTGCCCCTGATCATAAGAATACTAAAAAAAAGAAAAATCATTGTAATTTATCAATGGGCTTCGTATATCCTTCAACCCATTATCCCAGAGAACACATTCATGGGCTAGCACAATAACATGAGACTTCATCAATTGTATTGAACAATATTAATGTAGTAGCACATTGCCAATATGTTGTGAGGGATCATACTGGTAGAAAATTTTACCAATGTGGTTTTGGAATTTAATCAAGAAACGAAATAATTTTAGCATATGAAAGTACCAAAACATAATTCATGGAATAATAAATAAGTTACATTTATTCAGGCTATTCATTAGAAGTCAAAGAAGTTGCGCAGTACAAGTTACTTGGAAAAAGGAAATGCCAACAAAAAAGCAAGTGGATATTCTCTAGCGTGAAAGAAATCAAAATATTCGTCACAATGGCATTTGTAGCCCATGCTAAACCTGGCAATAAAATATTGAGGCAGACATAATTCAACTTTAGCAACATGCAATAGGATTTGACTAAAGATTTATTGATACGTTATCCATTGCTTTGTTCAATATCTTTTGTAACATTGAAGGAAACTTGTAGCTTTATGAGAGAGAACAAATTCTTAATGAAAAATGGTACTTGGACAAGAATTTTTTATGGATTTAAGCAGGCAAGGAGAACAAACAATAGCTCGAATGGGAGTAATATAATTGTGGAGTTAAATACCCTTGGCATAATATAGGTATTCTTTTTATAGTTGATAGATTCATATAATAATGATGATAAAAATTTCCACCATTAACAATGTTAATGTGAAACACAGCTCCAACACCCATGCCTCGGATGGAAGGATGACAAGTAGTTGCATTCAGGATATTTGGCCACAATGCCAATTTCTTGGAGTGCGGATTCCATGGTGCGTAGGATACATTGTTTGATCACGAATGTTGTCATTACTTCAAGGATTGTTGCATTAAAGATTAATCCATAGAATGGAAAACCAAATTCACATGAAGATATAAGGAGGATAACAAAGAATACCTTGACAATCTAGCGTCATATGATAACATTCTTTTTTTGGATGATGGTTTGCAATTCAAATGAAAATAGAAAAAATAGATGTAGGCAAAGAGAACTCAAGGATAATTGGGGAGGAGCGAGAGTCGCACGAAGTTGTTGAATGAGTATTCAATGTGCTCCACCACCTTGTGCTGAGTGTAATAACACTATGATTGTTGCAAGTCTTGTCCTTCTAGGTTACATCATGTTGACATAAGTTGGAATCCTCAAGGAAATGTCCTCAAATTGTGACATAAATAGTAATTCGTATGAGGTCATCCAAAATCTGATTAGTCTCTTCTACGAAAGTGATTTATGTGTTGGTCGGGACTCCAGACTCTCAAAAACTTAAAAACATATTGATAGGTTATTAAAAATATTGTCCTTCCTTTGAAATATAGAAATTAATTTAACTTTCACAATTGGTGAGTGTTTTTGATATTTTATAATATTTTTGAAAGGTAGTTTTTTTAACCCTTTTGGGACGGGCGAGAAGCTCAAGGAAGAATAGAGACTGCCTCAATTTAGGACATGTGAAAATAGTGGATCTGTTTTGAAATTAAAACCTTGCAAGAAAGTAGAGGGTGAGTGGCAGCATGCATTAATTCCATATCCAACTAACCACCTCTTTTTTATTTCCAAAGTCAATGCCACAGTGAAATGGGTCGGAACCAGGGTTGGAATTTAGATTTCTCTTTGTCCGTCAAACAAATTTTTTTGAAGTTTTGGGTCTTTATGCTTCCCATCAAGAAACGTTCTGTTTAAATTTTTTCCCTTCAAGAGTAATGTTATGAAAATAAATTAACCATTTTACCAAAAAAGATTAGATTAAAATATTACCCTTCAATAAATAGTTATGTTAAAAAATTTCACATAATTATCATAAAAAACATAAAAAATGGGGGCGAACATAAAAAACTATTAAACCTTGAATCTTGTTTACTATTAATATTATTTATTATTTTAAATCAAAAACGCATTTATATTAAAAACAAGTTGTATTTATAAAATATTTTATAAATTATAATTTAACGAAGAATATGGATATTATTTAATTAAATAAGTTTATATAAAACATTATTCATTTACTTTGAAAAATCATCAATCTTTTTAAAATATCTTTAATTAATGGAAAAAAATTATTTGCACTAAGAATAAATTTTCACTAGTTTTTACTTTAAAAGTAGGTATTTTTACAATGAAACATTATTTTTTCTCTCTTGTAATTTGTTTAGAAATCTTGGAGATCGGAATCTTGATATAATAAAAAAAAATGCATTAAATATAAACTTGAAAAGGTGCAATCACTTTGGCCATTTTTGGAATTCGTGGCATCACAGAATATTACAAAGGTTTCATGTCAACTTTTGGTACAATCCCATGGTTTCCCGAGTTTTTATTATAGAACAAAGGAGTTTGATTTATTTGAAAAAACCCACTACTTATCATTTAGTCATGTGGTGAATTGAGGTGGTCAAGGCAATCAAAACATTACGAGGAGATCACAAGATATTTAGTTTTCAAAGTATTGATCTCATGGGAACTTGAATGATTTCAAGGGAAAGCCTTATTAAACATAAATCGAAATAATAGTCTATGAAATTTAAATACTGAACATTTTGGTAGAGCGTGTCTTTCAAATTGTCAATGAATGAAGTATTGGAGATATCCATTGCATGATCAACATCGTTTCATATATAATATATTTATCAATTTTGAGGAGGGAAGTCTCCAGGTTGCCCAATTTCGTCTCCAACTGATATTTTATAATATGCGTTACAAACTTACAAAACATCCATTCAAGATATGATTGGGTTTTCCAATTCTTGTGATTTTAATTGATGATACGAAGACATTTGGTTGATTGAAACTTCAGAGAAACCTGCCCACTAAGTGTTTGAGAGAGCAATCTACGCTTCTAAATTGGATTGTTAAGGGTGTATGTTGAGGGTGCAGGGTGCCCATCATACAGGGAAAAAATCTCAATGGAAAACAATCAATGAAGACGTTCAACTGATTAAAACTTCGGAAAAACATTCCCCCCAGTTGTTGGATATAGCAATATACACTTCTAAATTCCACTGTTAAGGGTGCCCCTCATACAAGGAAAGATAACTTAATGGCAAAGAAGCCAAAGTTGGGGACAATGTGGGCCAAAGTGCGCCTTGAGGAAGGGAGCGTTGGAGATAACAATCCGCACTATCATATTGAACTAGACTAGAAGGGTGAACAATGGGAAGAACGTTGTTTATTTATGAAGGAAAACTAACTCATAATTTCAACACATGGAATACGAGGTGGTGAGACCTATAACTTCCTAGATTATGTAGAGAATATTTTGCATTGAAACTCAACTACATTATCGTCTTGAGATTTTTAATATAACATCCATAAATCACTTTTTAATCATTAAAAATTTGATCAAAGCTTTCATATGTTGTATTTGATCCTAAGAAAAGAGCCATTGACATGATCAAAGGTTTGAAACCTCATTAGCAAATACCATTTGCATAACCTACAACATAAAGTGTTCTCCTAAAAGAGAAGAAAATTATGAAGAAAAGAACGATGGAAATAGTTAAAGTTCCAATTACTTGAATTTGTAGTAGTGATTATTGCAGTACTCACAAAATCACACGCTCCTCGTGCCATCCCACTTTTTTTGTTTTGTTTTTGGTAGTAATTGTTAAAAGCGTATGAATCATGAGAGAAGACATTGTTGGGAATAGAACAAGAGCCTCCTTGCTAGATTTTTTCACGGTCTTCTCCTCTAAGTCCACAGGCATAGTCCAGTGTAATATGCAACCTTGAATTAGGAATACCATTCATGCCTACACGCCAACTTTAACCTGATCAGTGTAATATGCAACCTTGAATTAGGAATACCATTCATGCCTACACGCCAACTTTAACCTGATATGGCACTTATTGTGATCCTACTAGGCGCTTTGGTGGGTGTGGCAATGGTATTTTTTGGGCTTGCACTACGATTGTTCCCTTTCAAACAAGAGGAAAGGGCATCATTAGTAGTTTTGTTTGTCCCAAGGTTAGAATCCACTGTAGAACTAGAGTTGTCTAATTGCTTTTCTACAACCTTCCTTGAAGCAGATAAAACAACCTCCAACACTTTCACTTTTGAGAATCAAATCAAAGCCCCAGCAAAACAATAACCCCATGAATTCACTGACATTGAATTCCTCCAAACATTTATATAAGCCTAATAATAGTCACAATGGAATTTAGAGAAATATTAACTACATTGCTAACCACATTCATGCAATTCTTAACATGGGTGGTCACTAGAATTTTTAACTTCAAATGGACCGAGTATATATAGTGTAACAACCTTGGTGAAAATTCCATGTAAACATATATAAGGCCACGGTGGTGGGACACATATTCCAAGCTGAATGGTGTGGGAAACATTTTGATGGGTGTTGATTCAATTTAATGGCTAAGGAAATTGGAAAAGGCAATGGCTAAGGCTTTGGAAAGACAAAGAGACATTAATTGGCATTCTTTTTATGAAAATAATGGAAATGAGGAGAAAAGGGAGGTGAAAGGTAACAAGTTTCATGCGAGGAGGAAATTGAAGGAAAATAATGGAAAATGAAGAAAATAGAGGCTTCATTAATAAAAAGGCTTCTGAGGATCAGTGAGCAAGGCTTGGTCAGTTCAGTTTTGGAGCTCTTCTCTCATACTCTTGGAGACTTAGATTTTTCTTGGAGCACTTTTGGAGGGGTGGCATACTTGGATTCTTGGATAAAGAAGGCAAAGGGAGAGTCATAAAGTGCAAGAGGGCATTGGGGTAAACAACGATAACAGGATTTGCTTGCAGGTACCGAGTTGAATGTATATTTTCCTTATTAGTTTTGGAATGCATGGCACATGCATGTGGTTCATTGGTTATGATCTGTCATTGGCATGAAGGATGTACAGGATTGATAGTGGATTGCCTAGCCTTGCCATTTCCTAAATAGCCATGGTGATTGTGGGTTTACTTTCATTGTTTGTTTTTGGTTGGTTCTCGTGTTTCCTTAGCTTGGATTGAGTTATTAGTCTTGGAGCCTTGGCTGGACAAATGCTCTTGAGCCCTGTAATAGCTTGGATTGAGTCACTAGTCTTAGAGAATTGGTTGGACAAATGCTCTAAAGCCCTTAGTTGATTGAGTTACTATTCCTAGAGCCTTGGTTGGACAAACGCTCTGGAGCCCGGTAAAAGATGTGGTTTGAGTTACTAGTCTTGGAGCCTTGGTTGGAAAAACACTCTGGAGCCTTGGATGGCTCGGATAGTGACCGATATGATGATGTCGGTGATGTCCAACCGTGAGGTGGAATCACTATTTGATGGGTTGAGCTGGATGGCCTATGGAAGACCTTGATGAGTTTTTATTGATGTGTTCTATGAGATCCCACATCATCCTTGGAATATCAGACGAGGGTGAATAGTTGAAGAGAGAATTGTCTCAGTCATTCTACGGTCAGGTGGAATGTGGAAGTCCCATCACGAGTTTGTATTTTTCATCAGTAATGAAAGCTAATGTGATAGTGAGATAATGCTTCATAGAGAATCACAGATAAGTATGAGACCCCTATGCTCAGATTTGTTATTTACCCATGTACGTTGCATATTTACTAAGTGTTTGACAAAATGTCTGTCGTGGTTAGGATTGGTTAGGTCAAGCCCTTGATCAATTTTTGTGTTAGAAGCTTTGCCTTGGTGTCATTTAATGTCTTGGAGAGTCTCATCAACTTCTAGGCATTGGTTTGGAGGCTAGCCCTAAAAAAGTGGCTTAAATCTCGCAGTCTTTGCACAGAACTGGCTCAGAGAGACTGCAGTGTCTCCCTTGGAGGCACTATGGGATAAACTATAGGTTTACAGTCACACTCATGTCTTGTTATGGGAGCGAATCTGGGCCTAATTCATTGAAATGCTAGGTTAACTCAGGGGTTGGGGACTTGGAGTGGTGGATTAGCTCCTGGTGGTCATGAAGCACTTGAGGGATCTATGTATAGTGTGTTTCCATCGATTCCATTTCCTTAAGGTTACTTAGGAGGTCGAATCATATCATAGTGGCCTCCCGTCACATTTTTACCCTGGATGGTCGGTTGCTTGGGTACATGTGGGAGTGGGGGTGTTACAGAGTCATATCATAGCGTGGTTGCGCTCTCCTTGGGTTGTGTGTTAATCATAATTTCATGTTGGTTTCATATGTGTTCCTTATGCATGTGGTCCATGTGCTTGTTGCATTTTCATGGTGTTGATCTTGGTTGTAGTGATGTCGCCATGTGAATGTTGAAGTTGTTTTCATGGAGTATGTCCTCATGTGTGTATGGTTGATTATGCATTGTTATGCACATCAGTGTTCACATGTGATCAAATGCATGTGATATGGTTGTTGTTGTCATGCATGAGGTCATGGTTTGTGTAGTTGATATGGTCATGTATTGATGATTGGACTCTAGCTAGAATGATGTGTATATGGTTTCATACTCATGTGTTATATGTCTATATGCAGTTGTTATGCACGTATGGTCTTGGTTATAGTTATGCATGAATAGTAGGTCAAATATGCCTTTTGAAGTCATTGTATGCAATTTAGGTCATCATGATGCTAATGTGTTGGCTGAGATAGAGTAGGAAATGCATACTATCAAAGTGAGGTTGCAGCATTAGACTTTGGGGTAAGAGAAGACTGCCATACAAGTATTATATGTTTGGCATGCAGTGATGCAAGTTAAGGATTGTTATATGCATTAGGGTTATATACATTAGGTTTATGTACAAGTCATGATGTTATGGTTACATTTATGATATATGTTAGTTGATTAGTGTAGGTATACGCACATGTGTTAGATAGTCAAGAATGGTAGTAACCTATGGTTGTATGCATTGTTATTTTTGCTTTATGTTAGATAACTTGATGATCATGTTATATGTTGTCGAAGAGTATGCTATTGGTTAACTTGTTGTTGTTATATGATATTTAGCTTGATGATTAGGTCATATGTTGTTGATGAGCATGTTATATGTTAACTTATTGTTGTTATATGTTAGTTAACTTGACAATTAGGATTATAACATTAATATATTGATGTTATATGTATCATGCTAAATTGGATTGGATTATGCAGATGGCTATGGTTATGATATTCAAGTATGAGCCAACATATTTGTGATGTGGTGTGGTACTAATCTAGGTTGACCTTACATGTGTGGTTGTTATGTATGAATGATAATTGTGTATGAGTTATGATGTAAACATGTTAGCTAGTGAAAATTTCGAATATCATGATCTTATTTATGTTTGAGTTGACATGTTGTGAAGTTATATCATGCTAACTAGATTGATTGTGCAGACAAGATAGCCTCCCTTGAAATACACTAAGGTATGAGTTCTCTTATGTGGTATATTTGGTGCTTGATTGTTTGATTATGTCAGTTCTTTGGTGTTCGAATGTTAGGTGTCTATTACGTCGTCTGGTTGATTCATTCAACATGGTATGTTTGCAAGTCAGTTGAATGTTTTATGAATTGCATGATATGTGTATGTGTTCCAATGATATTGTTTTAATATGATTGTAATAATACATATGTGTTGAGATGTTGATAAGTACTTGAGTGTAGTAGGTGATAATTGTAGCATTATGCGTAATGACTATGAGTTGATTATGGATTATGACATATTTGGTAGTCTTGGTAAAGGTTGATTTCAATTGATAGATATGATTGTCTTGATATTTGGAACATGTGGTTGATATGTGTAAGAAGTTGCAGGAAGAATGTTGATATTAGCCTCACAAAGTAATAGTTGATGTGTTTATATCACTAACAGTTGGGTAATGTGACAACCCATAGTAAGCCTCGAATTGCAGCAAAGTAAAAAGGTAAAAGGAAGGAGTTGGACAAGAATTTATTTGGTTATGTTTGGAAACCCTAATTCCAAATGAATGAGTGCTATGCCTACAGGAAGTCTTCTTAACCTTAATCTCATCTGAAATTATGTGGATACATGATATATTCATGAATATGTACCTGACATGTATATTAGCTCGTCTTTAGTTACATGTGGATTTTTGAAAGGATTGGAGTCCCTTGAGATATGGCGTGGATGTGTTCAGTTGCAAGCAACGTGCTTGGCACAACAAAATGACGTAATTGGTGTATTGTTATGTTTATTTATGTACTAATAATTATGTGTTTATGGAAGTATAATGCAAGGAGTTGCATGGCAAGAGAGGTTGCCATGAAACATTGAAGAAGGCTTTAGTTGAGTTTCCTTGGGAACCAAGGGGATTGAGTCATGGTGTCTATTGTTAGTCTTGTGCCTTTGGTATTTTGTGATTTTTTTGCTCTTGATTTTCAGATTTGTTATGTTTAGTGCATGACCAAGCCACTTTGGTTGTGGTGTTGTATTGTTGTTATTGGTTTTCACTGATCCTCCTTGTTTGTTTCTTGGCTTGACTTTTATGTTTTGAGTCTTGGGAATTGGTTTGGAAATGAGGAAATTTAATGGAGCTTGGGGAGAGCAGTGTGGTATCCAACAGGTAATGTAAGATACAAATGAGGCTCGGTGCATGAGTAAGCATATCAGAAGGTAAGCTATGACTGCTAGTTGGACTGGTTGGGTCCAATGGTGTAAATGGATAGTGGAATTATAGCCATGAGAAAGGTAACTAGAAAAGGTTAAGTAAATGGATTTGAGGTGTCAGATTCCTTGGCTATGATTGGAAACGATTATTCTCAATGTTGTGAATGAATAAAAGAAGTTCTCTTAACCTATACCTTATGTTATCTAGTAGTTATGTTATGACCATGATTATGTTGATGTTTATATCTATACATGTATGTATGTATCCATGTATCTATGTTACTGTCTGACAAGTTGTCAGGGATCATTCTTGTGAAGGAATTATTGCTTATGTAGGTGAATGACATGAAGATGTTCTTGTTTTATGAGGAATCAAGTGGAAGAATAGTCGTGACAAATATATGAGGTCAATATCATGTGGTTATGAGTTGATTTTATGTAATTATATTATGTCTATGTTATGGACAGGTTATGCCAAGGGATACATCAACGAAATGAAAGCAGTGCGGTCTATGAAATGTTGAGACAAGCATGGATAATACATTGGAAGCAAAGTTTCTTGGTAGGGGTAGTGTGGTTTCAGTTGTATGGTATTATTGTTGTGCATATGTCGTACATGTTGTACATGTTGCATCTGTGATGATTTTTCGCATGCAATATTGTGCATATGTAGTGTGTGTACATGTTGTTTATATAATATTATGTGCATGGTGTTAGTACATATAATGTTGTATGAATTTTTCATATTCAGTGCTGGGTATAGATGGTGTTATGTACATGTTGGATATACGGTGTTGCATACATATTGTATTGTGTGCATGATGGATATGTGTTGTTGTGTGCATATGGTTCTATGTGCATGTTGGATATGTGGTGTTGTGTATAGATGATGCCATGTACATGTTGGATATGCAGTGCTATGTACATATGGTGTTGTGTGCCTGTTGTACATGTGGTGTTATGTAAATATGGTGTGATGTGCATGATTGTACAAGTGGTTTTGTGAGCATGTAGTGTTGTGTACATGTTGTACAAGTGGTGTTGTGTGAAGGTAGTATTGTGTACATGTCATGCATGTGGTGTTGTGTACATGTAGTGTTATGTACATGTGTGCATGTGGTATTGTGTAAATGTGGTATTGTGTATGCATTGTACAGGTGATGTAGTGTACATGTGGCATTGTGTACACGTTGTGCAAGTGGTGCCATGTACATGTGATGTTATTCACACGTGGTGCAGGTGGTGCTTTGCATAGGTGGTACTGTGTACATGTTGTACAGATGGTACTAGTATACGTGTGGTATTACATGCATATCATACATGAGGTGTTGTAGGCATGTGGTACTATTTATGTGCATTGTGTAGTCGTGGTATCATGACACATGTATTCCTTGTGTTGTACTTTGTGTAATACATGTATTTTATTGTGTTGTACACTAGGTTTAAGTACATGTATTGTGTGGCATTGTACATCAGGTATAGATGTATGAGTTGTGTTGTATATTGGGTGTATGTGTATGCATTTGTGGTGTCGCATGTTGTGTGTGGATGCATGTCTTATGATGTACATTGTGTATGTATATGTGTTGTGTTGCATTGTACACTAGACGTGGGAGTATGTATGGTTTTGTGTTATGCACTGTGTATAGGTGTAGGTGAATGTATCACATGGTCTTTTATGTCGTGTATGGTTGTATATGTCTGTTGCACATTATGGGTATGTGCACATGGTTGTGGAGAAGGCACTGGGTTTTGTCAGGTGTGGCAACCGATCTGGAGTGCATATGGAATAAGGAAAAAGATGAAAGCTAAGGATTAATTAAAGGATAACTATCCCATTTTAGTTTTATTATGCATGTGATTTATAATTTTGGTCTATGTTGATTACATGTGATTTATGATTCTAGTTTATGATGGTTACATGTGATTTATGATTTTGATCTATGATCGTTATGTTTTGAGCTAACCTGATGAGATATTTTTATACATGTTGATTTGGTCAAATATGCTAGTTTTGCTTGTTGTGACCGGAAGTGAACAAGATTGCAAATGTACCTTATTGACAAGCTACCAATGAGGTATGATGTGAATTTATTTCAATTTATTTTAAATCTAATGGAAATCATTTGCTTGGAACAGGAATGTGTGAACATGCCCAGTTGAGTGGCCGAAATCAACTGCAAGAATTAGTAGCAATAGCAAAGTAATTGAAATAGGCAGCATTATGCTAGTAAAGCCTTTAGGAGCACGACCATTGTGGGACATTGGTGCCCAATAGTGTCCATTGATTGCCATGAGCATGCTATGACCAATATCATGGTTTTGAGGCAGGTATATGCCTTGGTTTTTGTATCTTCCAATGTGAGGAGGTTTTTCCAAGGGATGGACTGCTCAGGATGGGGCTGCCGGCGGAACTTGGAAGGTGAGTGACAGCATGGAAGGGGTGACCGGAGTGCCCGAGGGACTATGTAGTAGAGAAGGGAAGTTCGTGGATGGATTTGTTTTGGTCATTAGCATTGCGAGATGGAATTATATGCACATTGGGAGTACGTCATGGAACAATGAGTCGATAACTGTTCACTGAGAGGACAAGTGTCGCAAGATTCTAGCGCTAGACATTGGATGCAAATTGGACTTTGCAGTGAATTATGGACTTAATGGGAAGGAGGTGAATCCTGGTATTACTTTGAGGGTGGAGGTGTAAGCCTCTAGATTCCCTTCTTATGGATGCATACATCATATCTTTCGATTTGGTGGTTGAGAAAATATGAATATGTGTATATGTGTTTATTACTGTAAATATTGTATTGAGCTAGATTTATAAAGCTCAATAGACATTATGGTTATTTGTTGGTTGAAGAAAATGTGTATGTGTATATGTGGATTGTAAATATTGTAATGAGTTGTGTTATAAAGCTCCATGGGAAGTGTTTTGTTTTCAGCAGTCTTGTTGGTTATAGGTGTCATTGAACACCGAGGATGGTGTTCCCCCAAGGGGGAGGGTTCTCTAACAACCTTGGTGAAAATTCCATGTAAAAATATAAGGCCACGGTGATGGAACATGTATTCTGAGCTAAATGGTAGGGGGAAAATCCTAATGGGTGTTAATTCAGTTCAATGACTAAGGAAATTGGAAAAGGCAATGGCTAAGGTTTTGGAAAGGAAAAGAGACATTAATTGGCATTTTATTTATGAAGATAATGGAAATTAGGAGAAAAGTGGGGTGAAAGGTCATAGGTTGTATGTGAGGAGGAATTGAAGAAAAATAACGGAAAATGAAGAAAATAGAGGCCTTATTTATAAAAAAGATTCTAAGGATCAGTGGGCAAGGCTTGGTCAATTCAGTTTTGGAGCTCTCTCATTATTATCTCTCTCTTTCATACTCTCGTAGACTTAGAGTTTTCTTGGAGCACTCTTTGAGGAGTGGCATACTTGGATTCTTGGATCAAGAAGGAAAAGGGGGAGTCGGAAAATGCAAGAGGGCATCGGGAGTAGCAACTACAGTGGGATTTGCTTGTAGGTACCAAGTTGCATGTATGATTTCCTCACTAGTTTTGACATGCATGGCACATGCATGTGGTTTCTTGGTTATGATATGTCACTGGCATGAAGGATGGTTGGGATTGACAGTGGATTGCCTAGCCTTTCCATTTTCTAGATAGTCATGGTTCTCATGTTTCCTTAGCTTGGATTGAATTATTAGTCCTATAGCTTTGGTTGGACAAATGCTCTAGAGCCCTGTATGATCTTGGGTTGAGTTACTAGTCCTGGAGCCTTCGTTGAACAAAATATCTAGAGCTCGATAAAAGCTATGGGTTGAGTTACCAGTCCTGAAGCCTTGGTTGGACAAATTCTCTTAAGCGTTGGATGGCTAGGATAGACACTGATCTGATGATGGTTTTGGTGATGTCCGACTATGAGGTGGAATCACTATTTGATGGGTTGAGGTGGATGGCCTCTAGAAGCCCTGGATGAGTTTTGATTGATGTGTTCTATGATATCCTATATTCATGTTTGGAATATGGCACAGGCATGAATGGCCGAAGAGAGGTTTGGCTCAACCATTCTACGGTCGGGTGGAATGTGTAATTTCCATCCCAGGTTTGGATTTTGCATCAGTAATGAAAGCTACTATGATAAGGAGACAATGCTTCATAGAAAATCTCAGATAATTATGAGACCCCTATGCTCATATTTGTTATGTACACCTGTAGATCAAATATTTACTAAGTGTTTGACAAAATGTCTGTCATGGTTAGGCCTAGTTGGGTCAAGCCCTTGATCAAATTTTGTGTTAGAAGATTTTCCTTGGTGTCATTTAATGTCCTGGAGATTCTAATCAAGTTCTAGGCATTGGTTTGGAGGCTATCCCTAAAAAAAGTGGCTTAAACCTCGTAGTCTTTGGCACAAAATTGGTTGAGAGAGACTGCAGCCTCTCCCTTGCAGGCATTGTAGGAGTGACTATAGGTTTACAGTCGCAGTCATGCCTTGTTGTGGGAGCGACTTTGGGTCTAATTCATTGAAATTCTAGGTTAACTCAGGGGTTGGGCACCTGTAGTGGTGGATTAGTTCATGGGGGTTCTAAAGCACCTGAGGGATGTATGTATGGTGTGTTCCCATCGATACCAATTCCTTAAGGTTACATAGGAGGTCGAATCATATCATAGTGGCCTCTCGTCGCATGTTTACCCCGTCTGGTCAGTACCTTGAGTAGATGTGAGAGGAGGGTGTTACATATAGAACATCTGTAAGGAATGAGAAAATTTCACTTAGGACTAACCCTCTATGGTAATCCTTGAGTTATGCTAATATGTTTATGCAAATATATATTGAGCTACATAAACTTATGTCTCAAAAACTTACTTTGGTGATCACGTGCTCATTATGGGGTTAAGAGCCTACTATTATGACTATCTATGGTTATATGCACTAATATTACTAGGCTATGCCACAAATTTAAAACCCACAAGGTCATCCATTGATGCTCCTATGTTTCTCATAAGTTTAAAACCCACAAGATAGCATCACTGCAAAACCCAAATGGGTAAAGTGGATGTATCTCTACAAGGGGGTTTTGCATTAAAAATATCTCCTACTCCCTAGACGTAAAACGTTACTTTTAGGCATTCTTTTTTGACAATGATCTTAGTGATCCTTGGGACTCCCCACAAAAGGGTAAGGAGTAAGTTGCAAAAGCCCTACCAATACAGTGGAACCCTCATGTAGAGCCATTAAAGAGAGAGTTAGCAATACAACATCAGTAAGTTATGGTAAAACTCCAATTGTAGAGCCATTAAAGAGAGAGTTAGCAATACAACATCAGTAAGTTATGGTAAAACTCCAATTGATCAAGACAACAACCTAATTGTATTTTCAACAACTCAATTGTATTTTCAACTTATAAGCTCTTTGGTTACAAGCTATTAAGTTAAAAGAAAAAACTCTAGGGACATTGGTATTTTATTTTTGTTTCTTACATCTAGCAAACATAAACACACATATCTATATGAATTTACTAAACTTACCTTATATGAATTTATTAAACTTACCTATTCATAAACATATATATATGAATTTACAAAACTTACTTTATATCAATTTATTAAAATTACATGTGCAGGTCTAAGAACAAAGCAAGATGCAGAAAACACTGCCCAGAATTAGCATCACCATTTCTTGAGGGGAGTGCAATTTCGACACCTTCAATGGAAAGATTTAACTAAAATGATATTACTCGCTAATCTACTTGCTCCTTCACTAAAAATGCATTATCCCCCAAAACTGCAAAATAGCTTGAGCATTTTTTTCCACTCCCAAAACACCCTGTACCAGTTAAAACATGAAAAATATTGGACTATATAATTGATTAAACAGGGAAACCACATGAGTGCCCCAAATGCCCATACCCAGATAAGCTAGTCTGACTAACAATCTGGCACATGGTGTACTTAATGAGAGCCCTGCTCACTCGATATTCATAATCTAATTCCCACTGATCAGGACAACAACCCAATTGTATTTTCAACTTATAAGCTCTTTGGTTAGAAGCTATCAAGTTAAAAGAAAAAACTGCAGGGACACTGGCATTTTCTTTTTATTTCTTACATCTAGCAAACAGAAATACATACATATGAATTTATTAAACCTACCTGATATGAATTTATTAAACTTACCTGCGCAGGTCTAAGAACAAAGGAAGATGCAGAAAACAGTGCCGAGAATTAGCATCACCATTTCTTGAGGGGAGTGCAGTTTCGGCACCATTAATAGAAAGGTTCAACTAAAATGATATTCCTTGCTGATCTCTTTCTGTTACTCACTGAAATTGCATTATTCCCTCGAACTGCAAAATACCTTGAGCACTTTTTTCCACTCCCAAAACATACCCAGATAAGCTAGCCTGACTAACAGTCTCGCACAAGTGTAATTAATGTGAAACATGCTCACTCGGTATTCATAATCTCTATATGATGGGATAATTATTGAGGTAAATGTGGTCATTGTTTTTCAATCAATGTATATTTTATTTTCTCAATGCATGGCAGAAGCTAAGAAATTTTCTTTTCTAGCTATTTCAACGTCTTTGATGATTCCAGTAGTTGTAGCAACTGATAATCCCCAGCATCAAATGTCGGTTCAGATAGGGTGCAATGACAAACAAACTTATACGTATGTTAATGCTACAACGTTTCAGGAAAATATGAAGGGTGTTTTAGCGTTCCTCCACTAAGAGGGCAAGGTCTACCCATCTGACATTTACCCGGTAAGCGAACCCATCTAGAAGTCCTATCTTGTCTCTGGCAAAGTATGTCTCTATTTCCGGTCCGTCCAAAACATATACATCATGTGGCCATCCGCATAGCCATCTATGGCGCACATTCCAGCAAATTTGAAATATAAAATTTGAATTTTATTTTGGGCCCTCCGTAAATACCTAGCCAAAGTCACAGGCTAGGGTTATTCAGGATGCACTCTGCCATTTCAGCACATAAGTCATCCCCGCCTCCCCTGTGAAGAAGTTGAAAGAATATTTGAAGTTCATCAGGCTGGGGAATCCGTAGATGTTGTGCGGAATCGAACCCAAAATCATGGTGTGGCCACCATCCATTTGTGTTTGTAGGTAGACGTTGGAAGGAAGAATTTGTCTATCATTTGTGTTTGTAGGTAGACGTTGAAAGGAAGAATTTGTCCATCATTGTTTGGATTAAATAACAATGTATAATTCTTTCAGAATTTCGTTGTTGTGTTTCAGGTGTAGAGTATACAAAAGAAAAAAAGATTGTCGAAGGATTTATAGACCCATTAGGGTCTAAGAATGAAGTTGCATGCACTACTAGGGTCTAAGAATGAAGTTGCACGTTAGTGCATGGTGTATCTGTTGGGTTGACGGATTACACGCTCTCCGCCCCGGTTCGAGCGATGCTGCTATGCAGCGTATTTGATGTATGATGAATAAATGATTCGATTGATATGATTGATTGTATATATTTATAACATATACATTTACCTAATATAAGATTTCTTCAAGTGCTTAAGCCACCCGTTTTAAAAAAATCTAAAAATGAAGACTTTGAGACGCGCATAAAAACTTACGTTATCATAACTTGTATCATGGCCGCCAGCGGTAGTTTGATGTTTGGCTACGACATTGGAATTTCCGGTAAGTGTTGGTTTGATGTTTGGCTATGATATTGTAATTCCGGGTAAGATTTGATGTCGGTTGGCTATTGTTGGATCAGGTGCTCAGCGATAAATTAAACACACAGCAGAAGCAAGCACATAACACAGTATTTAACGTGGTTCACCCAACCAATCTGGGCTACGTCCACCAAACATAGGCATCAGAAATATATTAATAAAAAATATTGGAGATTACATCAAGAAATCCTCACACACTCTTAGCAAACCATCCGAATGGTTGCCTATTATATAGAATAGAGAATCTAACAACCTCATAACTCCCTCACATCAAATATAGGAGGCATTAACTCCATCCCAACAACC
>APFE031279647.1:0-24118 GCA_000404065.3 Pinus taeda | reverse complement strand
TACTTGAAAGATTTTTTTTTTTAATTTTTAAGTATATGAATGTTTCCAATGGAGCCATTTACGGATTAAACTTTCTAAAATGTTCATATCCAAATTTGCAAAATGTACCTGGTTGTGTATGAGGACATAAAAAATCGTTTTAACCTTTAGATTTGCCGCAAGGATATCTTGAAGAATTGATGAATATTATGGCGTAACTGCTTCTTGATACCATTCATCAATGTAGTCTTTGGGATGCATTCTAGATCCTTTGTCCATAAATGGGTAATAAAAACAAAAACAAATAAAATACACTCTCAACTGAAAGCTAGTTCCTATGCACGCTTCCCCAGCAGCAGTGCCAAAAGGTTGGGGCAAAGTGATTTCCTATGATTTAATTTGTCAACCCGAGGGTTTCATAAACTTGTGAAGCATCTGTGCACTGTATGTGCTAGAAATTTTCTTTCAGTTTAGATAAATATAACTGCAAAATAACGAAAACCAATTCATCTAATCTATGAAATCAAATAATGAAAATGAAATTCAACTAACCTTTGAAATAAAAAATAGCTAATGTATACTTAGTTACTCCAGCATTCAATTATGAAGTGTTACCTTCTTGAGATGATGTGTAAGCAACTATTTATACTTTAACTTCTAATGTCCTAGAAAAGCAAGTAAAGTGTGCAGAAAAATAACTCAGTAGTTGCATGTATTAAATATTCAACCATTCAATCTTGAAATATGATTAAATCAATTTCCTAAAATGATCTTTAGGAATATCGGTTAATGCAATTAAATGAGGATCTTAAAAGCAAATATAAAAGCATGGAAAAGTAAGGCTCAATGATTGCATAGGTTGAACATTCAATCACCCAATTTGAAGTCACCTTCTTGGCCTGATCTTTTATTCAATTATACAATGAATTAATAGTTTGATCTAAGAAAGTAAATAACAGAACATGAAAGGAAACTAAATAACTATGAGCTCTTGCCTCAAACTTAATCCAATTGGAAAACACACAAATCTTTCCTATTGAAATATTTTTAGAAAAACAAAGATTACGCAGTCATTCTAAAACTAATACTAAAAAAACAAATGAACTTTAATCTATAAAAACAATTAAATCTCACAATCGCTAGATGGACATTCCAATGGTGTATGAGAATGGAAAGTGAAGAAGCTCCATATGCAAGCAAAACTAAATGTTCAAATCTCCAAGTATAAGCTTCAAATTCTCTATTAAAAACATGAGAATTTCTCCCACTTTACACATTTCTTTCAAAGGAGAAGGCTCTCCTATTTGTACAAAAACATAAGAAGCTGCCCTATTTAATGAAGTTCCACTAAAATCTCATATAGTTACAACCAAATAGCTCATAATGAGAGACATATCCCCTAGGTGTCTCATAGAGTTCTAATCCAAAATAAGAAATGATGAGACACCTCATAGAGCTACAATCCAAATAGAACACATATCCTTCTTTGACCTTTATCCAAATCTCCTTTGAAGGGAATTCGAATTTGAGCATTGGAGGCCACATAAGGGTGCCTTGGAAGCTTCCAAATGACCTACACATATCATGAAACTCAAGCCACATATATAGATACATGAAACCATAAAATTTCCTAGTTTTTAATCATAAATTCACTTTAAAAACATAAAATAAATAGCTTTCATAAATAAGGATCATAACCCATATATTTATATGAAAATGGTGGCTAATGAAATATTATATGGTTATGGAGTTGCGACATGTGAGTGAAATGGTGGTGATAAAGGTGGAAGTGGATGTCATTTTAAAGACATTTTGGAGGCCCAACAACTTGTCTATGGAAAACAATTCATGTTTGCTATTGGGTTTCAAGTCAAAAATTTCAAGACAACAGTCAAATTGGGTCTTGATCTTTTAGAGGCACAAAAACAAACAATGGAGCAACTGAACAAACTTGATGAGATAATACAATATGCAATCCAAAGAACCAATCTAGTTCAACAATAGAGATCCAGATGGCATGAAAAATATATCAAAGAGAGAAAGTTTCAGCCAAGAGATTGGGCATTATTGTTTGATTCAAAGTTCAAAGATTTCCAAGTGAAATTTCAAACTCATCCACTTGGGCCTTATGAGATTGAAAGTGTCTTTGACAATGGTGTAGTTAGGTTGAGAAGTATTGATGAAGAAAGGACCACTTTTCTTGTGAATGTTCATCGATTGAGAATCTATCATAAGCCACTGACCAAGGAAGAATTTATCAAATATTTGCAAGATAATACTAATTTAAAATTGGTGAAAAAGGATTTTCCTTCTTCTCCCAACCTGATCTCCAAAAGTCTCTCTCTCTCTCTCTCTCTCTCTCTTATATATATAATAATATATATAATATATATATATATATAATATATATATAAACTTGAAAACCAACAATCGTTGGCATGTTTATAGAGAAAATCTAAAGTGAAAATCAATTTTTGACACCTTAAATTTTCCTCATATCTGTTCTAAACCCATTTTCTTTATATCTCACTCTTTTCTTTCCAGGAATAAAATAGCTACAAAATTACTGAGTTTCTGCTGCTCTACAGATTTCTGCAACAAATTTGATAGGAATTTATGATCAAACAATTGAAAGAGAGATTGAATCCGTCCACTAAAAAGCACCTGAAGACAATATAAAGGACAACAACCAAAGGTTAGAAAGCAATAATTCAAAGGTATGCAACTCTTTAATTTGATAATAGGGATCCAAAACATTGAATGTATGAATAATATAGACATTGTACTACCAAAATTCAAATCATTATTACTAAGAGTTTACAATATCATGTCAAATTAGTTCTAATCCGCCATTCACTCCTCATCATTATACTTACGCTCCAACCCACATCCCAATTTTTTTGGTCCGATCGCCCAAATCATGCTCATTCATGCTCTCAACAGTTAGATTTTGTTGCACTTCTTTATACCCTTACCAATTATACTCCCATCATTCACACTCTCATCCTCATCGCTCTGAAACCCTCATACCCTATCAAACAAAACAGTCTTAAGACAAAGCTTCTCAGCCATGGGGGTTATAGTCAAAATTGAACCAACATGGAGAAAATTTATATAAGGATATCCAAAAACAAGAGAATTATTGCGGAAAGTGCAATGGTTGGAGCTTGTGGATAAATTCGATGGTTTCCACAAAGAGGTAACCAAATCCTTCACCAAAGATTTTGATGGGGTGGAAGTCGAGATAGGGGACATAAAATTTATAGTAACAAAGTCCTTTGTTGCTGAAGCTACACGATTTTCTCGAATTGGAGAAAACTGGTTTAAAAACAGAGGTATTGAGAGGGAGGACTGGAAGTATTTTCTAAACAAACCTAGCATGGACACCACCATTTTCAAGGAGGGAATTCCGAGCACAACATTGAAGAGTAAGTGGAGAAATTTACTTCTGATAATTCAAAAATTTGTTACTTGCGAATGGAGGTTTGGATGCATGTTTTTCTATCATATTTGTCTGCTGATGAATTTTATTGAGGATAATGGAATAAATATTCCATGTTTCTTACTTAATATTCTAAGAAACATGTCAGGGAATGTTCAAAGGAAAATTCAGTTTATAGAGAATACCATGTATCACCATGGTTTTGTTAACTTTCTAGAACATAAGTAGTTTATTCATAGATTTTAGAATAACTTTCTTTTTAGTTTCTTTTAATAAACACAATTTTTCTTAAAGAAGTTTTCATAGAATTTACAAAGTAGTTTTGATTTTCCATCACCTTTCATAGTAATTCTTTTGAAACAAACAATAGTCAGTTAAATAGGATCATGATAGCTTGTTTTACTTTTCTTTTCAGAGTTGATTGTAGGAATTTAATTATAAATCTTCAATTGCATTAGGAACATAGGAATAAATAAAATCCTTAAAACAACCACAATCATCATTTTAATAAACTCAAAAAGGCTTCTAACATATATAGTGCACTTGCACTTCACAAGTTTACCAACTCTAGTCGATAATTTATGTAAGCAATTTAAGAACATTAAATTGACTAAACAAAACTCAACGATTTGATGAAAATATTAATTTCATTTAGTCCTTAGAAGCTCTCTACAAGAGGTATCCAAATACAAATTGTATCCTCGTTGGCGATTTCAACATGATTCTCTCTCTTAGATAAAAGAAGGGAGGACCAATGAAACTGGAAAGAGACTGAAAGATTCCATAACATGATTGACTACATGAAGCTGGTGGGTTTAGAAACAACAAACGTTATGTACACTTGGACAAATAAAAGAGGGTGAAAACACATGGTCGCCTCAAGGATGGACAAATTATTATTATCATAGGAGTTATTCTTGCAAGGTATTTCCTTAGCGGAGAACATCCTTTATAGTAGTGGCTCGGATCATTTCCCAATAACTCTAGTTGTCAAGATTACGAGCACCCCAAAAAACCCTTCAAGTTTGAGGGTTTATGTATGGACCACCATAATTTTTTAGACAAAGTGAAGTAATGGTGGCAGGAGGGAGGAATCATGAGAGGATCCAAGATGTTTATGCTACACTATATAGTGAAACAAGTTAAAGAGAAACTTAAACTATGAAGCAAACATGAGTTTGGAAATATTTTCCAGGCCTAAAGAGAAATAGAGTAAATAATGGAAGCACTTCAAAGATTTATAATGGAGGAAGCTTTCACAGTGGAGAAGAAAAATCAGGAGCACTCCCATCATCGGAATGGGAAGAAATATGTAGTCAAGAAGAGAAATTATGGAGAAAAAAGTTGAGGGTGCGGTGGCTTCAGGATGGTCAAAAGAGTACAAACTTATTTCATTGAACCATGATCTCCCATAAAAATAATAACCTAATTTTGAAACTGAAGGACAAAAATATGAACATTCTCCATTCCCACTAGGAGATCGAGCAAACTCTAGTCCAACACCTCCAATACATAACAATAGAACCCACAGGTGACAGGTCAGAGGCCATACAGAAAATATTTGTCAAAACAGGAGGTAACTCCTCAAAACAATTCATGATATTCATTCAGGTTGGTCTTTATTATATACATGAGGGAGAGACTGTTCATTTCATCTCCCGGTGACTCTTCATCTTTTCTATTATTTATTTACATCAATTACAGTTGTTCACCCAATCCTGATGATTAGGTGTCAACATTCCCCCCCTTAATCTGAAGGGATGTTGGTGATTCCAAGCATCATTCTGAATATTTCAAGCTTTTCTCTTCCAAGTGCTTTGGTGAAGATGTCTGCAATTTTCTCATTACTGGAGATGGATTATTTTGGCCTCAACATGATATTGAATCAGATGATATTTATTATTGACGTGCTTCATTCAATCATGGAACTTTGAGTTCTTGTCCAACTTTATTGCCGAGGAATTGTCAATCATGAGTGGAGTCAATTGTACTTGTTTTACCTACAAATATTCAAGAATTTTTCTAAGCCACACAATTTCTTTTGTTGCCTCAGTTGTTGCCACATATTCTGCCTCTATTGTGGAATCTAATAGAACTAATTGTTTGCATGATCTCCAGGAGACAACTCTTGATCCAAGACTCATAGCATAACCTAAAGTAGATACCCCAGTTTCTTTGTCTCCATCGAAGTCTGAATTAGAGTATCCAATCAAGCTGAAGTCACCCACCTATGTATACTTGATTCCAAAGTCTTGAGCTCCCTTCAAGTACCATATAACTCTTTTTGCAGCAAACTAATATCCCTCACAAGGCTTTTGCATAAACCTGGAGAAGATTCTAACAACAAACGAAATGTCTAGTCTAATAGTAGTTAGGTAGTTGAGACATCCTACAAGTTGTCTATACTTTGTTGCATCCTCAAATTCTTTTCCTTCAATGGATGTGAGATTAAGTTTTGTTCCATTGGAGTAGTAAGAGGATTGCATTCTATCATGCCAAACTTGTTCAACAGATCTCCAATGTACTTCTTATGAGAAAGGAATATGGACTTCGGATGTTGAGACTTCAATACCAAGATAGTAATGAACATAGCCCAAATCAGTCATTTCAAAACCTTTCCTCAATTCCTTCTTTATGGACGCATTGTAGCTTTCATTGTTCCCTGTCATCAAAAGATCATCTACATATACCACAAGATATACAACTATTTTTCCAACCTTCTTGACAAACAAAGTTTCATCATCAAGATCAAAATGTTTGAAATTGAGTTTCAGAAGATCAATTAGTTTTTCATACCAGGCTCACGGTGCTTGTTTGAGGCCATACAAGGATTTCACAAGTTTGCATACTTTATGTTCATATCCTTTCATATCAAATCCTTCAGGCTGGGATATAAAAACATTCTCTTTTAGATCTCCATTCAAGAAAGAAGTTTTTACATCCATTTGATGGACTTTCCAACCATTCTAAGCTACTAGGGCAAAGAGTGTCCGGATGGTAACCCATTTTGCTATGGGGGAAAAGTCTCCTCATAATCGACCCCTTCCTTCTGTGAAATCCCTTTTGCTGCAATCCTGACTTTGTGCTTGTCAATTGAGCCATCAGCTTTATACTTGTTCTTGTAGACCCACTTGCATCCAATTGGTTTGGTTCCTAGCAGAGGATCAACTAGCTTCCAAGTGCCATTATTTATCAGGGCATCATACTCCTTTTGCATCACTTATTTCCATTCATCATGAGAAGCAGCTTCTTTGAAGGAAGTTGGTTCAAAATCTGTACACAAATTCAATTCACAATCATAAGAAACATCCATATCAATAGGTGAATCATATTCATCTACATCACCTCCATTTTTCTGGTTTGAATTTCTAGTTCCTGTCTTTCCAACCTCATCAGGATGAACACTTTCAAGTGTCTTTGTCAGCCACTTTGGGGGACCTTTCTTAGATGGTCCAGGTTGCTCTGTTGATTGAGTTGGGTCTAAATCAAGATTGAGTCTCCCAATTCTATCAATCACATCACTTAAAGTACCATCCGTTGTTGGAGTTTCATGCGGGGGAGAGAGTGCTTCAGAAGAATATTCCACAGGTTGATCTAGTATAGGAATCCCCCCCTCAAGGTGTGGAATCCGATTATCAAATTCTTGAAATTATTTTTCATTTGCGGATCTATCCACGCGATCAAGTTGTCGCTCAACAACATTGTCAGTTTTGGATGATTCAAGAAAGATTACATCTCTAGATACAACAAACTTTTTATTGACTTCATCATAGAGATGGTATGCTTTGGAGGTGTTTGAATACCCTAGGAAGATACACTTACGACTTCTTGCACCAATTTTGTTTCTATCTACCTTTGGTATCAAGGAATAATAGGTGGAACCAAAGACCCTAAGATGCTTTACCGAAGGAATGTGCCCATACCACATTTCGTAAGGAGTCTTGTTTCTGATAGCATTAGATGGACATCTATTCTTTATATATACAGCACATAGAACTGCATCAGCCCAAAACATCAATTTTACATTTTTGAAAAACATCATAGAGCGCACCATATTTAAGATTGTCCTATTCATTATTTCAGCTACACCGTTATGTTGGGGATTATAAGGCACAGTTGATTGATGTTTGATCCCATTTTGGCGAAGATAGTTTTCCAAATCATTTGAAGTGTATTCTTTTCCATTATCAATGTGAATAGAGCCAATATGAGATTGTGCATCATTTTCAATCCATGTATGAAATTTCTTGAATGTTTGAAAAGCATCAGATTTTTTCTTCAATAAATAAACCCAACACATTCTGGTGTAGTCATCAATAAATGTCATCATATATTTATTTCCATTTGCAAAAGGAACAGGCATTGGACCACATAAATCTGAACGAATGAGTTCAAGTTTTATATGTGCTCTTGAATGTGATTCATGAAAACACTATTTGCTATGCTTTCCTAGAATGCAAGCATCACATTATTTAAGTTTCCTAGGAATTATAGGCAAACCAGTAACACCATTTTTCTTCAACAAGTGGAGGTTGTCATAGTTCAAGTGTCCAAATATAGCATGCCATAATAAACTTGATGGAAGTGTACCTTCTTCATAATGATAATTGCATGAGAAATGTTGTGCACAAGCAGAGGTACCCTGCAGCTTCAGAAGCCTTTCTTCTTCTATCCATGTCATGAAAAGTGAGTGGTCAGATTCGTTTCTCACCTCAAGCTTGCCATCAAACATATGAATGGAGTGACCTTGCTGGCAGATGTGGACCAAGGACAACAAGTTTCTCCTCAGCTGTGGAAGATATAGAACGTGATGCAGAAGAAAGTTTGGAAGACCAGGCAATTTAAGCCTGATTGTGCCAAGCCCTGATGGCTTGAGTTTTGATTGGTCTACAAAGTATACTGCTCCATCAACATTGTCAGTAAATTCTTCAAAAAAAATCTTTTCTATGAGTCATGTGGCAAGTTTCTCCTGAATCAAGCAATCAATCATTTTTCCAAGAAGCAAGTGAAGCATTAAATAAGTCTTCGTTTCCTCCAATATTACATTGTGCCACAACATAATGAGAGGATTCAGGTGCTTTACCTTTGTCTATGTAATTAGTTTTACCTTTGGGTTGGTTTCTTTGCTGCTCAATTTTGTCCCAAGGTAACTTGCATGTGGGGGAATCATGTGATCCATTTCTTTTGCAGCGTATGCAGTGAAAATCTGACTTTTATCCTTGAGAGTGTCTACCCCCCCTGCCTCTGAAATATCTTCCTCTTCCTCTTCAACCACCTCTTCCTCTGGCATAATCTTGGGCAATATTATTTTCTTTATGAGCAAGGCACACAACCTCTTCAGAAGATTCAGGGGCTATCTTCTTTCCAAATTCTTTCTCTCTTTCAGCAAATTTTTTCACAAGAGAGTCAAAGGTAAGATCTTTGAGATTTCCATTTCTTGCAATGACTCAAGATAATTGGAGTAAGTAGGATAAATTTCCTTGAGAAAAGCGATAAGAGGAATCTCCATTTCAACCTTAATGGCTTTGATATCATGCATTATAGATTTTACTTCCGATGCAAGAGCAAGAGGATCATTATTTTGTAATTCAAGAGTGAAGAGTTTAATCATGAGTTGAACAACTTCAAGTGCAGACTATGAGTCATAGAGTTCCTTCGGTTTTTGTAAGGCTTCAAAAGCATTTGAAAATGGCGAAATATGGTGACTCACCTCTTCACTTACTGATGCTGCAATCAATGCATAGGCCTTGCTGTTCTTATTTTCCCAAATGGCGAACTCCTTGTCTAAGGTAGGCTATTCTGGCTCTTTGTCTCCGTCTCCAACACACACTCCTTTCCACAACTCATTGAAAATGAGGGTGTGTTTTATTTTCTGGGACCACTCAGGATAGTTCTCCTTGCCAGTGAGAACTACTCCCACAATATATATGATTGAATGCATTGTAAAATCTATGTACTATGGGAAACAATACTTGTGCTACAAAATTTTACTCCTAAAAAAATCTGATTCTGATATATGAAGACAGAGGTTTTTATGTGAGGGAGGGAAGCCCCACGATTATCATTGTCAGAATAATTTATACCACATTAAACCGGACAATGTTAAAGTAAGGAATATATGGGGCAGTGTAAATATATGCAGACAAAGTATGTGGATAACATTATTATGACAGTGTTTTCTGTTGCAGCCTTCGGAAGCCGAGCAGTGAGGAGAAACGCTCTGGGAGGATGGGTGATTTTTCGAACAGTGTGGAGTTTTGACCTGCAGCGTCTGAACTGGAGCGGTGGATGAGGTTGTTATACAAGTGGAGGTTGATTATGTATGGTATAACCTCGGGAGTTGAATACACAGCTACAATCTTCAAAAAAAAGAAAGGTGTATGAACTTATCAACTCCAACGAATTATGTCATATTGTTGACAAAACAATTATGGCATACCATTCACAGTTGCATCCTCTGATGCAGCCTACAAACCACCGCACCAAGGGTTGACTTCTTGTTGTCTTTGAGATCTTAAAATGACAGGTTCCTCTGGAAACAAGTGACTATGGACAAATATTAAACGGTCGAGAAGTCGAGGCCTGAGTCTACCATACAAGAGAATGTGATTTGTATCACCACGCATGGGGTCATAAGGAATTACATGCGTTATTCCACTAATCTTTTACAGGAAAGAGAGGCACCAGCAGTGCCAAGAGTTTCGACCCCAAGTCACTCCACAGCACCTTCAGGTAGCAACTAGCTCCAATCAACTCCTTCAATGCACCATTCGACGCACCAATCGACTCCTTCAACAGTGAGATTACTGTTGAATATGACATGTAGTAATGCACTTCAACAATGAATGAGATTTCACAGGGATTTGACAGAGATGTCAACCTGCAAAAAATGCAGAACATAGGCAAAATAGGGAGTTTCTGGCTCTGATACCATGTCAGACCAAGGGGTAACTCCTCAAAATAATTCATGATATTCATTCAGGTTGGTCATTATTATATACATGAGGGAGAGACTGTTCATTTCATCTCCTGGTGACTCTTCATCTTTTCTATTATTTATTTACATCAATTACAGTTGTTCACCTAATCCTAATGAATAACGCCCCAGGATAATTATAGAGGAGAAAAATGGTAACTTAATTAGACCAATATCAATTGAGGAAGTGGAACGGGCAGTGAGGGATATGCCCGGTGGCAAGGCACCTAGTCCAGATGGATTTAGAGTTGATTTTTTCAAAGCATGTTGGGAAATTGTTGGCCAAGATATTGTTGAAGTTGTTGAAGACTCTCACACATCAACAATGGTCTTAAAATCCCTAAATGCCACCTTCATAGCACTAATCCCAAAAGAAAAATAAGCCAACACTCTTGATAGATTTCGCCCCATTTCTCTCTATGATGTAATTTACAAAGTTATCTTAAAATCTATTGCTAATCGGTTAAAAATTTTACCTCCAATTCCAGTCTTGGAAGAACATGCAATACAAGGGAGAGATTCTTGAAAATATATTCTAGGCCCATGAACTCATTCATTCCCTCAAAGCCCAAAAAAAGGATGGAATGATAATGCAACTGGATATTTCTAAACTGTATGCCAAGTTAAGTTGGGAATATTTGGAAAACCTATTGAAAGCTTTAGGTTTTAGGCACCATTGGATTCAATGGATAATGTCTCTAGTGACTTCTACTAGCTTCTCAATTATGGGCAATTGAGCTCCAAAGCGGCAAAGCATTATGAACCACTGACACCTAAGCCAGATAATTCATATCATTTAGGGACAATTGGAAGGAATGTGTACCATTGAGATTAATATCGTTCATAGATTGACCAACAAAGTGGCATACATGGTGGCGAATGAGGGTTCCAGAGAAATGACTGCGATGGGATGAAGTTTAAGAAGAAGAGTTAAAAGATGGTTGTGTTCACCTAGCTGAGCTTGAAATGAGGGAGAGTAGTCAACATCATATTGGGACCAAAGACAAGGTGATGTGCCCTAGATAAGGCCAATCCCAAGAAGTGATAAGTGATCATTATAAACTAAAAACCATGACTGACACATAATCAATATGAGAAGAGGTCATTGCAGCAAGGTGGTGTTAGAATTCTCCATATGCAAGGTACATGGATGATCATGGTAGGAAAGGCAGTGACAGAGGGAGGTACAATCCCTAGTATGACTCCTTCTTCACCCATGGCTTAGACCAAAAGTAGTATAGCATGTTACTTGAAACATCGACGAATGTAGTTAATGCCTATGTCAAATATAGCAATGACAAAAATATACCAACTGAAGATGAATCAAGAAAGTGAGAAGTGCGCACATATTAGTTTGTGCAGATTATCACACCCTGATCAAGCAATAATGGTTGAAAGAGGAAATTTGTAGAGTAGTGGAAGCTCCAAGCCCTAGGAAGACATTTCTATTTATCACCCATCCTACCTATTATTCTTCCAACGCGAAAAGTGGTTCCACAAGGTCCAGATAACTCATTTGATGTTTTGTATGCTTTGTATTTTCAGAATTATAGATTGCAGTAGGGAGGCTTATCGCAGGGGAAGGTCGCGTGAAGGGCTGCATAAGGCTACCCCTCGTAAGAGCACAAGGATGTAGACCGCAGATCAAGAAGCTTCTTAAGTATATGTGGATCTAGTCCCAGAGGAAAGAAAAGTCATTCGTGGATCTAGTCCCAGAGGAAAGAAAAGCCATTCTGGAAGCAATGGAGAAAGATGTTAGGGAAGATAGAGCAACGTTAAATGTTTAATTTAAAGGATTTTAATTTGAATTTTATTTAATTATTTTGATTTATTAGGAGTAAGTTGTTTTACTGTCAAGTTGTGCACAACTTATTTCTATTAGTCATAAAACTTTTCTTGAAATTAAGTGTAAGAACACCAACTATATACTTGCCAAGGATGCCATATCATTCTTCAATGCATGACCTTTCTTTATTACTAAACCAACATGTACGAATTCATCATGGTAGTGCATTTTTAATGTGTATGGTAATATTTTTATTTCGAACATCATTTGTAATGTGCATGGAATTATTTTTCATTCATATGTTTATTACTTGATATTGGTGAGGTGTCCTTGGAAAGAGATAATGCTTGTAGTCATTTCACTTCATTCTTAGATGTAGAGTGAGATAATCACTCCAATTTGGAATTAGATTACAACTTGATGAAAGTGACGCTTACCATATGTTCTTAGTAATGCCCCTAGCATTAAAAGTGACTTAGTGACCAAAGAGTAGAGAATGATATGCAATTCAACTAAATTCATACACATTGTGCAAGTAAATTTTTTGTATCTGCACAACTTTAGTATACATGCATATCTTCCTTATATGCACATATTTTCCCTATATGCACATATCTTCCATATATGCGCAATTTTTGTGTATGTGCAACTTCCGTATATGCAACTCCCATATATAAGCATATATAGATGTTGCATATATACAGAAAATATGCACATATACAGAAGTTGTGCATATATGGAAGATATGTGATTCGGAAGATGCACATATATAAAATCTATGTGACTTCTGTATATTCACATATATTCCATATACGTACATATCTTCTATATATGGATAACTTTTATGTATGTGTAACTTCCATATATGTGCATATATTCCATATATGCGCATATCTTCAATATATGCAAAAATTCCATATATGAGCATATCTTCTTTATATGCATAACTTCAGCTACTGTATATACACAATTTCCGTATACGTGCATATTTTTCATATGTGTGGAACATTCGTATATGTGTATATATGGATTTTGCACACATACAAAAGATATGTTCAGATACGAAAGTTGTGTATATATGACAAACATGCGATACAAAATACACACATATATCGAAGTTGTGCGACTTCAGTATATGCACACTTTAGTATATGCACATATCATCAGTGTAGTGCATATATGGATGTTGCATATATACAGAAAAGCAGATATACGAAAGTTACATATATATGGATAATATGTGCTATACAAAAGTTGTGCATATATATAAATTATGCATATACATAAGACGTGCGCATATACGGACATTGTACATATATGGAGGATGTCATATATGCATATTTTAGAAGTTACGAATTGCTTTTGCATATGTGTAGTTTCCTTATATGTGCATATATATAAGTTTCACATATATGGAAGACATACGATAGTTGCACATATAGAGAAGATATGTGCATATACATAAGTTGTACATATACGAAAGATATATGCATATATGGAAGTTGTGCATATACAAAAGATATGCACATATACACAAATTATGTAGAAATCCAACTTTTGTATAGGCGAAGCTTTTGTATATACATATCTTCTGTATATGCTAAAACAGATATGCACATATACGGAGGTTGTGCATATACAATTGCTGAAGTTACGTATAAATTATGTATATGTACATCTCCTATATATGTGCAGCTTCTGTATATGTGAATCAACCATATATGAGCAACTTCTATATATGTGCATATACGGAAGCTACGCATATACATAAGTTGTGCACAACTTCAACATCCATATATACATAGCATCAATGTATGTGCAACTTTCATATATGCACATATTTTCCGTATATGCACATATACGAAAGATATTTGCACAGATGGAAGTTGTGCATATAAAAAAGATATGTGAATTTTATATATGCACATCTTTGGTATATGTGCATGACTTTCGTATATGTGCTTCTTCCATATACAAGTTTCACATATATGGTAGATGTGCATATACAAAAAATATGCACATATATGGAAATTACGCATATACAAAGGATATGCGCATCTACAAAAGTTATGCATATACGAAAGATATATGCATATATGGAAGTTGTGTATATCTGGAGATCTCCATATATGCATATTAAGAAAGTTGTGCATAGATTTTGTATATGTGTAGCTTAATTATATGTGCATATACGGAAGTTGCACATATACAAATAATATACCCATATACGAAAGATATGCACATATATAGAAGTCGTGCATATACCGAAAATATGTGAAGCTTATGTATATGTGCATCTACCATATATGTACAACTTCCATATCTATGCATATACAAAAATTGTGCACAACTTCAACCTCCGTATATAGGTAACTTCCATATATGTGAAACTTCCATATATGCACATATCTTCGTTATATGTTCATTTTTTATGTATGTGCATTTATTGTATATGCACAACTTCCATATATGTGCATATATGAAAGTTTTGCACGTGTGGAAGTTCTCATATATGCATGGAGTGCGTTAGATGTAAAAGTGTCACAACTAAGATTGTTTCATTCTAAATAAAATATTTGTAACTAAATTAATTTATTTGAGTATATGTGAGCTATTAAAAATCTCATTTTAAAATGTTAAAAATACATTAGATAATAAATAATAATAAATTAATATGAAAAATCAACTTTCATTACATTATTAAAAACAGTTTTAATAATTAAAAATTAATTATAATAATAAAATAATTAGATAATATTTATTTTAATTTAAATAATTTAATATTGATTTACTAGGCTTTTTTAGTTGTATATCTTCAATTTTCACTTTTTGTCTATCATTTTATAAGTTTTGATCTATATTGCAAGGGTTGTGGAGGCACGGTCTTTATGAACTACACAGTCACTACCACCAAGGGTGGCACAATCATTATCATAAGGAGATTTGTAATTACTACCATTAGGCACTACATAGTCACTATATCTATCAACTACACAACGTTTATTTCTAAAGGTTGCACAAGCATTATCATCAAGAACTGCACAAGCGCTGGATTCCAGGGACAGAAATTTGTTGGGTGCAGTATAGGGCTTATAAATGTACCAACATTTAATTTGTCAATCCAGAAAGTTCATGAACTTAGAGACGTAGCACTGGAAATTCCAGAGAAAGCCCTTGGAAACCTGCAAAACAAATGCTAGTCTATCTTGTGTATTAATCTCACCAATAAATGAAATCCTACACTAAAAGAGAATTTGAAAAACCGAAATCCAAACAATTAATTCATGCGGGAAATAAAAGGAAATTAACAATGTGAAAGGAAATTCAGAAAGGAAATCATAACTGGAAACCAAAAAGTGTCAACAAAATATCGAGAAACTGTAAATGCTCGAAGGAATTCAAAATCATTCTTCCTATACTAATTATACATGAAATTAACTTGAAAGCATCGACAAGTAAATCTACTACGTAAATAACTTACGAAAGAAATTAAATTAATATGAATCTCACCTTCCTTGTCCCTGAAAATAAATCATGGAGAATTGTCCAGAAGTTTAATGAAAGTAAATACTATTGTTTTCAACATGACGCAATTTGCTTTCATTAATATTGGCTTCGCGACATACAAGTAATATATGGTTTTTGTAAGCCTAGATTGAATGAATATGTCAATACCTCAAAACCGTAATCACTCACACCATTTTCATGTTCTGGAATATAAATCAATTACAACTCATCAACGCATTAGCTGATCTTGTAAATAAGAACAATTGGATGGACACATTTCTATATGAAGAAATATCCCAAGTGTAAGCACAAATCTCAAGTGCAGGAACAATATCTTAATGCGGCAAATTAATGAAGTTTAGAGATGAAAGCAAAATGTTGCAGCAAATTAAATAGCATCAATCTAGAGAAGGAAAGAGACTATAAATTATTAAATGACAATTTAAACTTCACACAGTATGACAATTTAAGAAATGAAGAGCGGTGGCAAGTTGGTCTGGCGGGCAACCCATCCAGCTCACACCCTCGATTAACCTGGTTCACACAACAGTCAAAATCATTAGATGCAATAAATAAATAGATAGAACATAAATGAAAATTACTTCAATTAATTCCTCAAAAACAATCTTTACATCAAGCAGACAATGCTCAGCTCCAGCAAGACAAGAGAAGTGATCCACCAGTTATGAACTACATGAGGCTACATTGGGATAGCTCCTCTTCCATTTTGCGCCTTCCTCCGTGCGTGCTACCTCTGGCTCGATAGATTTCCTAATTCCTGTCTAACTAATTAATTGGGTAATTGACTAATTTATGTTTGCTCCAGTGGATTTCTTATTTAGACATCGAATTACATATTGGGCCTTTTAATTCAACCAATTAAAATATAGAAGATTCTTAGTTTTAACAATTCGCCGAAATAAGAATTAGTTTGAAACTGAATGTTGAAAGAGGGAACAATTCTGATGAATCGTTCCTCTTTTCCTGGAGTAGTTGTTGCTTCTCTTTTCCTGGAGTAGTTGTTGCTGGAAGCAGGGTTGGAATTTGACGAGCAAAATGCCCGTCACAAGGCATTTTGACCGTATTTCACGTTTAAAAATTTTAAAAAGTCGTTTTTTGTGATGGGCTTTCAAAGTTCTAAAACTTATTTTTTACTGTTCACTTTTTTGCAAAAACATCATTACTACCCTCTCAAACAACAGTCTTATAAAGAAGTGCAGTAATATTTGGAATTCTCTAATATTTGTTTTTATTGAAATAAATTAATTTCATGTTATTTAAAGTTATAGGTGTATGTTATTTAAATTTATAGGTATATATTTGATAGCAGTAATATATTATATTGAGTGATTAATAATTAAGTACCGTAATATTTCGAATTTATATTATAATATTTGTTTTTATTTAAATAAATTAAATTTATGTGGTTTATATTTAAATAAATTAAGTTTATTGGGTTTATTAAAATTGAACTTTATCTAGATTTCGTGATATTATGATGGTGGAGAGGATGGGCATTGTGGAGGATAGTTTTTGGTCAACTCCAAAGTTTTTAAGATGGAAATTTTTTTTTTAATTTTTTTGTTTATTTGGTGAAAGAAATCTATTTGTTTTTACTGAAATTGTAACATTTAAATTATCTAATAGAAATCCAAATTGATAAATTAAAATAGGAGTAGATTGATTGCAATAACAATGAGTTGGGTGTGAGTAAAATAGATTTCTAGATTTACTCATAATTTTTGTATATGTGTTTGGGAGAAGCACTGAATCTCGATGGTTTGGGAGTTATGGATCCCATCCATGAGTAAAACAACCTTTATGATTCAACAAATCATTTAGTCATGGTCACGTTGTTTTTTTTTTATTATAAATATGTGAGAAAAAATTAACACAGTGGTGTGATTGAAAAGTATTTTTTTAATTAAACCTTTATTGATGAAGGGTCGATTTATTATCAAAACATTTTGATTCAAGAGAAAAATTTTAGACATAACGTTCCTTGACGGCCAACATAAAAACCCAAAACGTCAACAAAAAAAATATTTGACACGTAATAAAGAATCCAAATTCCAACCCTGGCTGGAAGGAGCGATTCAACTGCTTCCTTGAATTTCCTATGCAATTGCCAGTTCAACTAGTGGCTTCACACATGGGATCCATAAGATTGTAAATGCAAATGCTTGGAGTTGTTCTTCAAAGTACACCGATGCAATTCAACTGTCTATGAGAATGACCCAATTATTGTCATGGGGAGAATTGGAAGATTTAAATTTTGCTCAACACTAGCGTAGCTCGTCGATGGTCAGAAGTCTTCAATGATGCATTGGCCTTTTGAATTGCCTCGTTGGTCATTCTTAGAGATGTCCTCCTTGAAGTTTGTGTAGATGCATTGACTGTAACTGAGAGTCAGTATATCCAAAATATTTGCTCGAAGATTTCCACAAGGATGAATTTATAACAGCATGAACAATTTCATTCTCAACCTCAGTACCATCTGTGAGAGAAATGAATGAAAATACGACAAATTGGAAGCCCAACATCCCCCCATGTTGACCATCTTTCATGTCCTCGTGCAAGGAAATCTGGCACTGTCACTTCCTTGCAAAAAAAAAATTTAGAAACATTTGTAGGTATCAAAATGAAGTTCCTACAATTTTGTGTGATCACACTTCCTGCACTAGTTAAAGCTTGCTATAAAAACAAAGTGTCTAGTGGAATCTTTATTTGCTTAAACCAATTTCAAGAAAAACTAAAACGAAAGCTACCATAAAAAAATAAATTGCACGGATGGTGTTATTACTTGAATAAAATAACTAACTTTTAAAATTTCCAAAAGAATATCTTGGAGGCATCCCTTATCAGAAGTTACACATTAAAATCCTCATTGTAAATATGAGTGACATGATTTAAAAGCCACGGTGTTAAAAGTAGACACAGTAATACATTCCCACAGCGACCATTTTACCATTATCCATGTATATTTGAAGCTCCTCTTGTTTGGGCATAGTGAATTACCTGCACTAAGGGTCCCACGTCCATAAAAATCATTCCAAAAAGATAGAACTCTAAGTTATAACAACAGAAGGATTTTAAAGCCATTCTCAAAGAGATTGATAATGAGTTCAGGGAAAGAAAAAACAACCAAGTAAACTATAGTGTAGAGTTAACTTTAATACCACAGACATGGCCATGCTGCCAACAGGCATCTATAGCCTCGACAGGGATACCTTTTAACCTTATGAAATGCTTTTGTCCCACCTATTAGATATGGATTCAGAGACATTTAAGAACATTTTACTTTCTCTTTTTATAAGTTAATTGAAGGTCGATGTCCTGGCTTGGTAACTAGTTATCGACAATGCCATTCATGAGAACTAAAAAGAATGAACAAGCCGGCTCGTGATGAGACCTCTCATCTTCCAATGTTTTCAACTGAAAGCCATTACCCTGGATCAGTGACCAGTGCGGTAATGTCATTCTCCTTAGGACCATGATCATAGTAGGTCAGCTCGCAATGAGACCTCCTATCCCTCAATTAATTCGTTTATGTTTTTAGAAGAAAAAAAAATTGATTATGATTAACCTCAGATGGGTTACTTAATAGGTGGAGAAGCAAATCCACTCCTTAAGAGTGTAGGATGGCGTGAAAAGTTTTTAATTACTATTATTTACCGATTGGTCATGCTACCCTAAAGACTTATTTAAAAAAAAAAAGTGACTAAAAATATTCCTTGAGTTGGTCATGTCACGGTTCTTTATGAAATCTTATTAGAGTTTTGTAATAATGGTCCACCATAGGAGGTTTTTCACCGATCCCTTCGAAGAGGAACTTGAAAAGATTTTCTAGATGATAGTTTGTTAGAATAGGAAAAAGTATTACATGTAACTTAAAAGAATACCCTTCACTGACATATTAATCCATAATCAAAGTCACTTTAAAATATGAGGCAGTAAGTATAAAGTTTTTCTGACAAGTCTTACCATGAGAGTACATAATAATAGAAATTTCAAAAGTTGTGCTTTTAGGGAATCACAAGTTCAAAAGTGTTGTTAAACATCTTTATTCATTATTCTCATATTACTCTACCCTATTTTTAAAGAAAGAAATATTCACCTTTAAGTGAAGGCGTACTTCCAATGAATCCATGTGCGTAACAAAATGTTGATTATACTCACTTATTTTTAAAGAATAGACTTCAAGACATACCAAAGCATGACAAACAATTGCTTCAATTGACATGGTACCAAGATTTTATGAATGACGAGGAAATAAGGTGGCTTGATGACTGCTTGAAACCAGGATTCAATGGAATCCACATATGTAAGATTCTCCAACTGATGCAAGGCTTCCACAGTTTGATAGTCACTCTCTTGGAGGCACAAATAATCTGGTGAAAGACAAAAGAGAAATCCCTCAAGTTCAAGCTCAAATATTTGATTTTCAAATTGGAAACAATGGTTGAGAGAGATTCTAGGGTTTCGAGTTTCAACAACATTTTTAGAGCAAGTTCCAATGAAAGATTGCTCCTTTGGTGGTCTTGGAATTATATCTTCCCGGGTTGAATGCTCTGTAGTAATGGGGGAAGTTTCCAAATTCATTCCCTTTCCAAACATGGAAGATGTAGTATTTTGTTCAATGGGAAGAATAGGTGTTTGAAACTATTGTGCAACCTCATGATTTAGATTAGGGTTTATGATATTGTTTGGGTTAGGGTTTTGGTTTGGATTGGGGTTAGGCTTTAAACTAGGGTTAGATCTAGGGTATGGATTAGGGTATGGACTATAGGGTTAGGGTTACGACTAGGGTATAGATTAGGGTTATGGTATGGATTAGGGTTAGGTCTAGAGTGTGGGCTAGGACTAGGGTATGGATTAGGGTTTGAATGAGAGCTAGGGTATGGGTAAGGATAAGGAGTATGGTAAGGATTAGGATAAGGGGTAGGGTATGGATTAAGGCTAGGGTAAGGTTGCACATGCGGTTGGGACCGTGGAGGAGGATAATTTAATGATGCATTGGAAAGAAATTGTGGTTGTTGTTGGTGCTCATATGATTGAATTTGCATGGGAGATTTCCCTAGAGACAAGGATCCAAACAATTCTTGAGGCCATGGTGATATCTGGCTCGAGGATGAGGGCCAAGGAGAGGGCCACTGCGACCATGAAGTAGGATATTCGATTGGAGGAGGACTAAAAGTGTGCCATGAAACTGCAGGATTATAAACATGTTGAGGAACCTGTTAGGATATTCCGACACATAGGTAATAGTTAAGTATAACTTGGTCTAGTATAGAGTTAGGTAAAATGTGTTTCTTTACTATGTACATTTTGTAACTTACAATCCGACGGTCATGATATGTAGTGATCCGACGGTTCATTCTCTCCTCGGTATTACCGACACTTGATCCGTGGCTTAACACCCGATTGGTCCATGATCTCTATTTAAAGACCATGGAGGGTCATTTGTAGGTTAACCATTCATGAGAGAAGCTTATGTAAATTTTCATTCTTTTATTAATAAATTCCCTGAAGTGGCCGCGTTGGCTCAGATCGTGGACTGTTTCCCTCTTTGAGGGTTTTAACCACGTCAAAAATACTGGTGTATTGATCTGTGATCTGTTTGTGAGTGGTGTCCTTTGGTAATCTGTCTGAGGAACTTACCCTGTAAATTCCTACATGGTATCGGAGCTATTTGAGGGTCACGTCCGTTTGTGATCCAAATCTGAAGCCGGTAGAACTGCATCCGACTACCGTTTCCTAGATCTACTATTTTTTACTGCTTTCGGGCCAAGAGGACTACTCTGTTGTGTTGGGAGCATCTGTTCAAGTGAGGAACCCCTTTCATTTCACGCGAAATGGTTTCCGGTAGCCCTAGCTGCGTCATTTTTAAGATCTGGAGGTATACAGTGTTTATTTGCAGTTTACAGTTATTTTCTCTTTGTTTATTTCAGTTTCGGTTTATTTAGCTTCTTTTTTATTTTATCGGATCTATACCTTTCATTTCTGTGTATGCTCTTTGCCCTGCGACCTTGTGCGATCTGGGCAAATCAGAAACAGAAAGGAAGGATTTTTCTCATGCGTATGCTCTTTTCCGTTGCGCCTTAGTGTGATCTAGGAAAATCAGAAACATTGAGGAAAATATTTAGTTTTCGGCTAAAGCTAACTTCGAGCCGCAAGGTTCGTTTTTTTTGTATGTCCGTGTTGGGTTTTGTGTTTTTTTGTTTTGTAGGGAAAAAGAGCTTTCTCAAAGCAAGCACGCAACCCAAAGCTTCAACCCCCCTTCTCTCTCTCTCTCTCTCTCAAACTTTTTGTATAGCTCACTTGGTCCAAAGCTAATTTATGAGAGTAGAGGTCTTGAGTTCAAGTCTCCTTTTTGTTAGAAAGGGGGCGTTTTTTTTTCATTTCCGCACATTCCTGCACTTCGTCGGCGCCTTCATCAACTTTTCTTCAAACAGTCATAACTTCTTCATCCGAAAGTCGTTTTCAGAGCCTTTTTTTTTTAAACAGCCTAATTTTTCGAGATCTTTCCATTGGAACACTTAGTTTCAGCATATATAGCTTCAGTTTCTGTTAAAATGGAAAGTCCATGCCAAGTTATTATTGACAACACCAACTACTTCCAATGGTGGTCCTACATTGTGGATTTACTTAGAAGTAAAGGTCTTTATAGAATAGCCTTAGGCCAAGAAACCAAACCGAAATATGAAGATAAGGCAGCTAAATGGGAAAATAGGCAAGATCAAGCACGTGGGTTGAAAGAGATGTCCATTTCTCCAGATCTTAGATTCCATATTGCAAAACTTGATACTCCTGACGAAGCAATGAAGCAGATTACTAAATTTTTTGGAATCAAAAATGAACTTAGAGCCCATCAACTTGAAAATTAGTTGCTTACATTAGACCCCAATAATTTTTCTTGAATTGAATATTTTTTTTCCAAGTTCAAGACCCTTAGACTTCTCTTGGAAGGTGTTAAGGTTAAGAAAGAAGATAATAACCTTATCTGTTCCATTCTGACTAAGTTGGGGCCAGCCTACTCTGTGTTTGTTTCCACCTTCCATTCTACAAGAGAAGCCTTCATTTCTCAAGGACAAACCTACAAGCCCCCTTCCTTTGATTCTTTTTGTGATTCTTTAATAAGAGAACAAGAAAAACTCTTACACCTTGGTCTTCTTAATCTTAGAAACTCTTCTAAGAAAGCGTTAATCGCCCAGCAGCAACCAAATTCAAAGAATCCTAAGAAGTCGTATCCTAAAAGGAATGGTCCTAAACCAAACAAGGGTCCTAAGCAATTTCAGCCTCAAAATGAAAAATCATTTCACCAGAATGATAAGGCAAATAAAAACAAAGGGAAGAAGACTGATAGACATTGCCACTTTTGTAATCGAGATGGCCACTTAGAATCCAAATGCTTTAAGAAGATGGAAGCCTTGGAAGCAGCAATGAAGAAGCATAACATACATTTGGAGCACTCTTCAACTTCAACTTCATCTTCAGAAATGGCACTTTATGCATGTGGTTGTCAAGCATCTCGGTCTGGCTATGCACTAAATGTATCTTCTTCCTCTCATTCTCATGAGTGGATCATTGATTCTAGAGCTTCTTATCACATGGCCAAAAACAAAGCCATGTTTTCTTCTTTAAATGATTGTAACACCAAAAATATATATGTTGGTGATGATAGATCTCTTAGTGTTGTAGGGACTGGAACTGTTCATATAGACAATGGTAAATTTAATGATGTATTATGTGTTCCAATCTTATCCTAAAACCTACTATCTGTATATTAGATAACTCATTCAGGTGAAGGTAAAATCATTGAATTCTCACCTCACTGTTGTAATTAAGGACCTAAGAGATCCTAGACAAATTTTAGCTACTGGCATTGCTAATGATTCTACAAGGTTGTATAAGTTTCACATCTTTGGGTCATCAAATCTTCCCTCAGTATTTGTTGCTCATAATGATGAAGTGAGCAAACTTTGGCATGAGTGATTTGGTCACTTAAAGTATCGCTCCCTTCAGAATCTATGTAAAGAAAATATGGTGACAGGTCTTCCAATGGTATCTTGCAGAGATGGTGTTTGTTCCGGATGTGTACTCGGAAAACATCATCGGGACAATTTTGAAAAACGTGCCTCGGCAAGCCTCAGCCCCTCTACAACTTGTGCATAGTGATTTATGTGGTCCACTTCCAATTGTTTCCTTCTCTAGCTACAAGTATTTCTTAACTTTCATTGATGATTTCTCAAGACGCACTTGGGTATACTTCTTAAAACTCAAGAGTGAAGTATTTAACATGTTCTTGGCCTTTAAGGCCTTTGTTGAAAAACAATCTGGACATCAAATTCTTAAGCTAAGATCTGATAATGACAAAGAATATGTTAACAAAAAATTCATCAACTTTGGCACTGAGAATGGAATTCAA
>APFE031279635.1:0-53209 GCA_000404065.3 Pinus taeda | reverse complement strand
CTAGTAAAGAAATGATTTGGTTACAAAGGTTTATGGGTGAATTGGGTAAGGAGCATGATATGGGCACATTATACAGTGATAGCCAAAGTGCCATTCATCTTGCAAAGAACTCAACTTTTCATTCTAGGACTAAATAGATACAACTCAAGCACCATTTCATACAATCAATGTTGGAAGATGGAGAGCTAAAGCTGGAAAAGATACACACTAGCCAGAATCTTGCAGATATGCTAACAAAAGTTGTAACCAGGGAGAAACTGAGAATATGCTCAGTTTCAATTGGTATTCAAGGATGACGATGAAGATGAGAAACAGCCAGGCCCAAAGAGGAGTCATTGTCCAGCAAATGAAGCAACGATGGAGTTGCTACAATCATTATCCAAGTGAGAGATTGTTGAGTGTGGAGCATGATTGTTGAGAGGTCTTTATTTTAGCCAGATGTATACCCCAAGAAGTTTGTACACCCCTTCACATGGGGGGAGGGGTGGGGACTTGTCCCCTCTGCAGGTGTTCGAGGGGGCCAATCCCCCCCAGCTGGGGGGTCCAGGGGCCAGAGGTACCCCGGCGGGGGTTTTGCAGGCAGCACCCTCAAAGCTAAAAACAGATGTAAAATTGCCTTGTAAAAGTATAGTAATTTCTAGTCAATCTGGGCCATTCATTAGGCGGATGACCTGACGGTAGAACTTATGTTTAGTTTAGGGTTTTTTGCCCTAGAAGGCAACCACTCTCTTTGTATGAGGGCATTGTATTTGAGGCTATGTAATAGATGTGTATTCTCCGAGCAAGAAACAGAGAGGTGAAACTGTGAGAGAAAGCAGAGGATATTACAGTGGATCTGTTGTAGGTTGTGTCTCTTCATTTTGTTGGATAATAGAAAGGAAGGACTGGCTATTTGGGGCAGACATAGCCCAAACTAGGTGAACCACGTATATCTGTGTCTCTCTGGTTTTATGCGTTTTCTGTGTTTATATTTCTGCAATATTTTATGTGTTCCATTTCTCCATAATACATAACTTTCTAACATAGTGTCTGATCATTAGTTCAAATGTCCATAAAAGGCATGTGATAGAACTAGTGGTGTTCACCATCTATCTATTCGATGATCAACCAATTGTCCTACTCCCGGATTGCGTCTTCTTTGGAAAGACGGTCAGCCTCTGTGTTCTCCTCCCTGTATATATGATTACATGAAAAAAAAATCAAAATTGGAAATCAATCTTAAAGCCTCATCAAGTATGTGTCTCAATGAGAAAGTCCAGCAAGAAGATACTCTATTTAACCAATCACATACAATCTTAGAGTCACCAAATAATTGTAATGCATTGCATTCCTTCTCCAAAGAAAAACAAATGATATGATAAGCTGCTGAAAGCTCTGCAAAGTTATTTTTGCCCCTTCTAAATCCCATAGACAGGCTGTATGAATGACTTCCAAATAAGTGAAGGATAGCACCCCGTCCACAACCATCTTCTTGTGCAGCCCCATCAAAGTATGCCTAGGGTTTGTTGGGGTCAATATGTTTCGAGGAGATAGAGCGAGTGTTAGGGGGGAAGGGTCATCTGGGATAAGATCATAATCTGCTTTGATCATGGCTTCCAAGCTAGACCATCTAAGGGGGGCATTATGGAATATCAATTGATTGCAATCTATCCAGATAGCCCAACAGAACAACAAGGGAAGGTTCCTCAATTTGAGAGGCAATATAGAATGGTAACATAGGTTCCAGGCATCAACTAGAGAGCCTGATTTCCAAGTACAATTTTAGGGGACAGTAGCAGACACCAGATTCCATGCATTACGCACAACATGGCATTGCAAAAAAATGTGGGAAGCAGATTCTCCATCCTTGTTGCAAAAGTAACACCAATGAGGGCCATTAAAGGCCCTCTTCATTAGGTTATCCCTAGTGGGGATTTTGTTTTTAAATATACACCACATAAGAACTCTGGATCTAGGAGGTGCATTAAGTTTCCAGAGGAGTTTCCACCACTCAAGAATGGCCTGGGACTTACATGGATTTGCCAGGACAATATATCCCTCCTTTGGTGAATATCTCTTAGATTTCACCAGAGCCCAGATAATCTCATCCTCCCCTTCCATGATTTGGATATGTGCCTCCAATAGGGCCTGTGTAAAGTCCATCCAGTTTTTCCTCCACTAAGGAGGGATGTTGAGTTGGTTATTAGATTTCCAAGCCTGATGAAGGAAGGTGGAGTTGAGATCGTTTGCAATATGGGCTAGGTGTGTGATATTTTGCTCCTTTAAGTGTGCTATCAGAGTCGGAGGTAATCTGTGCATAATCCCACAACCTATCCATGGGTCTATCCCAATGCGCACTCTGTCCCCCAAATGTATCCGCCAAGTTATGCCAGTTCGGATGGGCTCCAAAGCCTTCAGAACAACTTTCCAAATTATCGAAATACCTATGTAGGGTCCTACCAGACTACGGATCCAATCCAATACTTGGGCAGGGGAAATATATTTCGAGTAGGCCACCCTTGTCCATAAACTATCTGACGCAACCATTTTCCATCCAAGCTTCGCTACCAGTGAAGATGAAAAGTCGTCCAACTTTTTGAGACCCCAACCCCCCCATTTTTTAGGAAGTTTGAGCGCTTCCCAATTTGCCCAAGCGAATATCGTCCCAGGCTGTTTACCCCTCCATAAGAATCTGCAGCAAATATTTTGAATCCTTAACAAAATGCCACGAGGGATCCAGGCCAGGGACATCCAGTAAATTGGGATCGCTTCCAGGACACTTTTGATGAGAGTCAAATGGCCAGCATGAGATAGAAATATAAGGTACCAAATGATGAGCCTTTTCTCCAGTTTTCCAATGAGCCAAGTCCAATCCGCTATCTTGTACCCAATTGGCTTTAACTTGTAACCCAATTATTTCAATCCCTCAACCAGTTCCAACTGCGTGAAGTGGAATCTGTGGACAGCATAATGAATTTCATGTTGTGTGCAAGTTGTGGCCGTCAAAGTAGATTTTCCTTCATCAATGATTGTCCTTGTGGCCTTCTGGAATAAGGAAAATATGTCTCTGATCGATGTCAGGTCCCCAACGCTACCATTGAGAAAAACCAACACGTCGTCTACAAAAAGTAGGTGTGTAAGTGTGCAGTCCTACGTAATCTTTATACCACTAAGTCTACTAAGCATATGTTCCTCCGATATGATCCTACTGAGCCCTTCCATAATAAGGAGAAAAATTAATGGTGATAGAGGACACCCCTGTCATAGACCTCAAGCCGAGGTGAAAAAAGCGGTAGCACTTCTGTTAACCAGAACACTGAAAGGTATGTTAATGATGCATCCCATAATCCATTTAATGAAAGAGAAAGGAAAACCAAGATGGGTTAGAAGCATCCTCAGGTATAACCAGTTTACCCTACAAAAGCTTTAGATAAATACACCTTCATTATCATACCTTTGCCTTTTTTGCAGTGGAGAATGTGTAAAACTTCCTGTGCGGTCCCTATCGCCTCATGAATTTGCCTATCATTCAGGAATGCAAATTGTTCATGTAGGATGTGCTTTGATAAGATAGGTTTCAATCTATTAGCAATTATTCTAGCTATAATCTTGTACAAACAATACAAAGCGAAATGGGATGAAAATCATCAAATGTGGAAGGATTTCCTGTCTTTGGAATGAGGGCAATGAATGTGGAGGTAACGGAAGCTTCCAAGCGCCCCGAAGTCTGAGACTCCTCCATAACTCTGAGAAGATTTGACCCTATCAATTCAAAGAATGTCAAATAAAATTCAATGGACCAGCCATCAGGTCCAGGGCTTTTGTCTTTGTTGAACCATTTCAATGTGGCCTCCAGTTCCTCTAAAGTGACTTCCCGGATCAGATCCTCCTCATCCCCAAGCTCCACATATCTGGGGAAAAGCTGAGAAAATGTGATAGTTTCTACTAAATTAGTCTCCCTGGGGTCACTGTAGGCGTTTTTAAAATGAGATTTTGCAAGTGAAGCGAGCTGAGGGAATGTGTTTGTTGTTCCTCCATACCCATCCTGCATTTGCCATATAGTATTTATAGCTTTCCTTCCATTAGCAAACTTATGATAAAATTTTGTATTAGCATCCCCATCCTATATCTAGATGGCCCTGCTCCTCAACCTCCATTTTCTTCTCTATCCTTGAGGATATTACTACGGGCCAAGTAGAGGGAAGTGATGTTGTGCTTGTGCTCTTCTGATCTAAATGGACCACCTTGCTCCTTTTCAAAAACCTCAAGATCGATCTCAATCTGTCTCAGCTCTAGATCCTCCTATAATCTTTTATGTTGAGCCCATTTTTTGGACATCTTTTCTAGCTCAGCTAGGTTGTGGATAAAGCCAGCCATAACTAAACCACTGACCCCTAGAGGGTTCCTTTTCCAAAAATTAGAGATCATTCTAATATATGATGCATCCTTAAGCCAAGTAGAACTAAATTTGAAAGGCCCTTTCAGCCTGTCTCTACCATTATCTAACTCTAGATAAATAGGAATGTGGTCCGAGAGTCTTCCCATGCCAACCCATTGCTTGATGTTTAGCCCTAGGTCCATGACCTGTTCCTTGACCAGAAATCTGTCTAGCCTTCTAGCAAGTCCATTCTCCCCCACTCTATTGTTCCTCCAGGTAGCTTGAAGCTTTGTAGTAAGAATGTCGATCAAATGGTATTGATCCAAAATGGAAGAGAAATAGTCTGAGAAGGAATCCCTTTGTGCTTGGTGACCCCAAGACTCCGCATGACCTATAGAAAAATTTAGGTCCACTCCAACAATAAGATTCTTAGCCGAAAATAGTTCCAGATTCAGCAGGCGATCCCAGAAATCAGGTCGGTTCTGGCAAGGCCCATAAATATTGACAATCCTGATGGGTATACCCAACACTGCTAAATATACATTGGCTCGTATGAATCCCTGACCACCCCAACTAATAATTTCCTTAATAGTGCGAGTGTTGAAGCTCACGACAAGACCACTAGAACGGCCATGGGCATCTAACCCTAAGAATCTCCACCTTGGCAAGGATTGTTCAAGTGTTTGAGAAATATCAATTGCTTGGCCAAGGGTCTCCTGTAAGAAAATAATGTCTCGAGCTTCCGCAGAAAGTAAGCGGCGAAGTGCTAGTTTTTTATCGGGCCTAGCAAGCCCTCTGCAATCGAAGGATCGAATCTTCATGGAGGCGATTCGGAGGGGGTTGTTCTTGCTTTAAGAACTCCAAGAATGGTTGATTTCTTGCCCAAAGCAATGTCAACATCCACTTGAGCTTGGCCAATTTTGAATTCAGAGGGTCGACCTCAAGTGGCCTTGGAAGAGGGAGGGGGGTGGAGGATATCAAGTCCAACATGGTCAAGAACCATGTTCGTCAAGTGAGACCAAGTGATGTATCTAGGAACTAAGGCCGACGTTAAGGATGCCGAGGGTTATGGGGGAGGGGTGCATAAAATAGCAAGGGGAGTGGGAGGGAGAGTGGAAAGGGGCGCTTAATGTCACATATGCTATGAATAGGGGCCTCAAAAGAGAAGACAGTACTCGGGCCTATTAACTGCTCAGATATAGAATTATGAATATCATAAATGCAATGAGTGGGGGGTAAGTGGGTGGATTTCATACCCGAAGTGTTGGAGTCCCCTAAGGCTACTACGATGGAACTGGGAGCAGAAGGCGTGGTACGATGGGGAGGCCTTCCACACTTCCTCGGAGTGCTTAGAGCAGGAGCCGGAGATCTCAAAACAGACTTCGATAAGGTGGCTGTCCCTCTAGAGCGTGGTGAAGAAATCCTGTGAATATCCTCAGATGCACGAGTCTGATCCTCTCTGATAGGGTCTTCATGTGACTGAGCCTCCTGCTCAAGAGCATTTAGAGGAGATTGTCTCGCAAACTATCTGCTATTTCATTTGTTCAAAGGACAGCCTTTAAATAAGTGCCCCACCTTGTGGCAGCGGTGACACCTGAATGGAACTGCCTCATAATCCAACGACTGTCTCCTAGCTATGTCTCTCCACTGTATGTTAATAAACTCTAGAAGCCCATCTATGAGGTCCATATATACCAAGATCCTGGCAAAATCCATCCTCCCTGTAGAGTTAAATGAGTCATCATAGGTAAGAAACTTGCCCATTGCATCTTCTATTTGTTTGAAAATCTGCTCAGTCCAGAAGTGAACGGGTAGGCCCGGTAGATGAACCCAAATTAGTCCTGCCTCCGTCCTTTCAAGTTCAAGGTCAAACATAGGCATCCACCTTCGAAGGAGAACAGGAGCTTGATCTATGTACCAAATTGTGGAGAGAACCCAGTTAGTGTGGGCAAGACATTTGAATCTCAAAGCGAACCACCCTCGAACAAAAGTCTATACCCTTGGAGGTTCCGATAGATGATGTCCCCAAACCTCCATTGTCCATTTTTGGAGCCACTCCACACTATAGTGTTTGCCCCTCACATGCCCCACCAGTACCTTTTCAGCCGAATCCATGGCTTCACAGAATGTTGTGTCCTTGGCGAGCTTGAGGAAGATTTTGTTGCTACACAGAGGGAGGCGCTTTTTCCTTTTGGATGACCCTTTCAGTTTTCTACTCGTGCCAACAACCAAATTATCCTCCTATACAACCTAAAGTGAGGCCGGGTCCTTTTCTATCAGAGGTCCTTTAGCCCTAATGTTGTCGAAATGCCCCGAAATTATTCCAATACTGGTGAAATTACCCGTAGTAGGGTTCCCCAAGACCAGCAGTAAAGTTTGAACCTGCTGCATATCGACCTAAGCCGAAGGGCCTTCCTCCAAGGGTTTATCCGCCTCAACCCCCGCAGGAATTGAACCTAGGTCTAACCTTAGGGTTTGAGTTTTTAGGGCTCTCCAAAGCTAGGCCTCTGACTATAAATCAGTGATTAATGCTGGGCCTGAGTAATCCCGAATAGCAGTCGCTTCTACCGAAAATGAGATGGAAGGAATGTGCTACCGTGAGAACATAGGAAGAGCATCGACCTCAGTAGATAGTTCATGGTCGAAAACTAAAAAATCCTCCACAGTGGTCCCAACCTATGACCAAATCGACATGTTTTTTGACAGAATCACGGAATAAACGGTTTTTTCCTCCATGTCTGTCGATAACCCGAGCTGACAGCTGCCTGTCGGACTGTTGGAGAGGTAAACGCAAACTGTCTAGGGGAGACCAAAGACTAATGGACCCAAACCGCAAATAGCTATGGGAAAACCTTTAGTTGTTGCCTCGAAAATACCATGTGTTGTTTAAGGGAGCACCTTTCGGGAAGCTTCAAGCATAGAACTAGGGTCGACCACCGAGCTCAATGCCCTAACCCCATTCACCTGCATCAACTGCAACCGTCATCATCTCCTTCCTCAACTGAAATACCTCCCACTATGGTTCTAGTAGGAGAACAAATTAATTAATTAATTATGTGTCGTGTTAAAATGAATTTTATATATAATTGTGTAAAGATGTTATGCACATATTAACAGGAAAGGAGCTTAGTCCTCAGTAAGGAGTTGTTGGAATTTTAGTTCCTTTATTATATTACCAATCTTGTGAACATCTTAGTAGGGGCTAAGACAATTTTCACTTAGTGCAGTTATTGACTATTTTGATGATTAGAGAGTTAGGAGCTCTTTGGGTAATTTTAGAAGTACTGTGTAGATGTCTTTAGAGGGAGCTAAGATAGTGCACATGTGGTGCAATGATTTATCATTTTGATGATTAAGTGTTAGTGCTCTCTAACTACCTGTAAAAGTACTATGATTTAAATATCACTTGACATTACATAATTAATTTATAGTTAAAAGTATTTCATTTTATTAAAAATGTTGTGACTAACGTGATCAAATTTGTTAGTCATATATTACAGGGCGCTTTCTATGGAGTGAGGATGCGTTGTCAAACCATTCTTAGAGAACTTGCAAAAGTGTGACCGGGATTTGCAAGATTAATTGGTAAGTAATGGTAAATTGATATAGAGATTTTGTCTTGTATTTGATGAATTTGAATAATAGAATCGTTCATTTTGATGGGAGAGGATATCGTTTGACTTGTATGGATTGTTATATAATGAGTAGAAATTAAGTCCTAGTGAGAGAAGAACATTGTAGATGGTGTTCTCTTTAAGGGGGGAGCATGTAATATCTCCATCTAGCGTACATTTCATAACTAATTATTAACATGAAATAAACTCTCAATTTGTGATGCCATAAGGTAGTTAGGATTCGGTATGGTGAAACTACCAGAGAGTAACCAATTTTTTTTACATGAAGGGATGATCTTGCAATAAGGAGAATAGGCGTATCAGTCTTTTACCTTTCACAATGGTTGCAATCATATGCCAAATCACGAAGAAAAAATTAAACTACTTCTTGGAAATTTCTCTTTTATAATTTGATCTCACAATGAATCGGAGCTCGGAGGGAGAGGAATAATCGTTTTTGATAGGTTTTGGATAATATGTTCAATCGTTGAGGACTATGGAGTTCCTATCTTGTTTTATGAAGCTTCGTTTCTGGCGGACATTGTAACAAAGGACAAAGGAAAGTTGTTCCTCGGCTGGACTCCACGGAGATTAGCGGCACAATGTGGAAGGAGCCAATGTTCAAACCAGAAGGTGGAACTTCATGCAAGACTATGGTCATATTTTTAGACATGGATCCCATGGTTGCGTATGAAAAGGGCTCACAACCATTCATTTTTTCTCCTATGAGAGTCGACTGCCCAAATAAGTGATCGTGCTCCCTAAAAAAAATCACATTTGCATCTTGTGCATAAAATAGTAGAAATTAATGTGATTTTCTTAAAAATAAAAAACAAGTTTATACACAACTTGAAAAATTTCTTTTGTGTTAGTGATTATATATATGTGTGTGTGTGTGTGTGTGTGAGTGTGTGTGTGCATGATTATCATATTTTTTTCTTGGTAAAGAAAATATATTACTATATGTAGATAAAGATTAATTAGTAATACATTTTTCTTGGTAAATAAAATATATTACTGTGTAGATAAATATTGATTATTATATATTTTTCTTGGTAAAGAAAATATATTACTGCATGTAGATAAAGATTGTGATCATATATTTTTCTTGGTAAAGAAAATATATTACTGCATGTGGATAAATATTGTTATTATATATTTTTCTTGGTAGAGAAAATAGATTACTACATGTAGATAAAGATTGTTATTACTATATATAGAAAAAGATTGTTATTATAAATATATTTGTAGCATTAAAAGATGATTACCTTTTCTTGTCATTATATAACATTGAATATGCCTTTTATGTAAGAAAAGATAGGATGCATGCTCTTTTCTTAAAAATGGATTTCGTAGTCATTTTTCTGGAAGTGAATATAGATTAAAGAGGGTAATTTGTGAAATATTCACGTGGGTAAGAGAGTTCTTTTGAAAAAGAATACTTAGTTATGGGAAAATATAATAACCTATGCATACATGAAATGCCCAAAGATAATATAAGTCATAAGAATCTTCTTTGGAAAGAATATGTTTTCCTTGGGCATGAAAGATAAGTTAATGGTGTTAATTCATTTGCAAGATTTGCAAAAGTTACATGTTTTGGTGAGTAAAAAGGTAAATGATTTGTGTGTTGCATATTGGATAGTTTGATTTAATTGCATGGTTTAATGCATAAAAGGTTACCATTATTATTATCTTAGTTCTTATGCCCAAAAGAAAGGTTGATTATGATACTTTCTTGAAAACAAATGCATGAGAACTTTGTTATGATACTTTCTTGGGAATAAATGCATAATAACTTTGTACATAAATGATACAGAAACTATGTTGGGTTCTTGAAAATAACCATTAAGGGACTTTTGAGGTCTAAAATGGGTCTCCTAAGAAATATGTACAACCAAAATAAACTTTATAAGAACCAATAGTATTCAAGATGATGATGTCAACCATGGGGGATGATTCACCATTTTTGAAGTAAAAAGATTAAAAAATAATAAAATAACAAAACTATTTTTTCAAATCATATTTTCAACTTATCTCGCTAAGGTTTTACTCAAATTTTGAGCAGGAATACTTGTTGGATGCAAAATTTAATTCCTCATTCAAGGAGTACCCATGTTGTATACTTTCGATGGACCCTGCTACATGAAAAATGAGAAATACATGAAAAACGTGATTGCAATCACGTTTTTCATATATTTCTGATTTTTCGTGTAGCAGGGTCCATCAAAAGTATGCAACATGGATACTTTTCGACGAGGAATCAAATTTTTCATCCAATGAGTGTTTTGGCTCGAAGTTTGAGTAAACCCATAGGGAGATAAGTTGAAAATATGAGTTGAAAAAATAGTTTCTTCTTTTTTCCCTCTAAAATCTCATGATGTAATCTAATCTTATTTTATTATTTCAACTATTATTTTGTAATTTCCTTAGGAGGCACATTTTAGACCTCAAAAGCTCCCTAATGTATGTGAAAAGAACACATATGCACATATGCAGAATCATAGAAACAATAGTTGATTACATTTATGAAGATATAACTATTGTGTTAGATATTTTAAAGAGAAACATGGGTTTGTAGAACTATTGTGTCAAATCTTTTAAATAGAAATATGGATTTGTGTGCAGAAAAGAGTAAGTATTATGGAAAGTAAAACAAGTAGTTACTTGGAATAAATGTACTAGCTTTCCTTTGTAAAATACATATATCAACATGCAAGAAATACTAACTAACACATTACTTCTAGTATAGAACAATGCATGTCTTTGTGCATACAATATATTTTGTAAATAGATCTATCTTGGAAAAGATGATTTTTCAAAAAGGAACTTGCATTCGCATGGATGATAATGATGTCTATCATGTTAGCTTTCCCTTATAAGGGAACATCTACTGTATTAGAAAGATTACTTAGTTACGTGCACAAAGAGCAAGCTAAGGGGCTAGCTATCTTCGAATAAGTTTTTATCTAATTACATGCATGAAAAAAAAAAGATAAGTTTCTAGTACCCTTTAAGTGAAATGGATTATTACAGTGGCTTCCTTTGGATATGAATGTGTGCTGGTGTGAGAATGATCACAGTAATGGGGTAATTATTTTAACATGATTAGTGTTGTAAGAAGAAGCATGTTGTGATATTATATTTACATCTCATGTATGCACATGAATAGATGTTAAACGACCACTTTCAAAAAATGATTATTGATTGATTAATACTTTATGTAATCATGTTACCAAAGATTGTTGACGACATCAATGACAGGAAAGGATGGTGATTTGTGGAGAAGATAAATTATGTTTAACATTGTGACAGATAAGAATTAATGGTCCATGTTGATGAGTATGAGCTGTAGGATGGTCCACTGATGGGACAATCATGCCACAAGCATATAAAGAGCGGTGATTTGTGGATAAATGGTTTCATGATCATTGTAATAGATGTTATCTAGGTATGTTGTATTTTAATTGATATTTCATTGTAATATTTTGTGACAATGGTTAAGGGATAGACTCCCTTATAAGCCATTGAGTGAGGGGTGAACACCCTCACGAGCGTTTAATAATAAAATTAAATGTTTGTTGGTTTTCACCCTATGGAGTTTCGAGGGTATATCGGTGTTCAATGATGTGATTGCTTATTATGTCAGTTTCATGATGTGATTCCTTGCATAATGTGATGTTGATAATGTCAAGTATGTTATTAATTAATGTGATTAATGGTTACGAAACTTACTATTCCTCTATTAAAGTTACTTTATGTATTGATGGGCATTCTATTTAATGGTTAATGAGGAATGTGGAATAGTGGTTTGGATAATTACCGATGGGTAATTTGTGTAAAAAAATTCTAACTCCTTGCATTTTCACGGTAGCTATCGGGGTATGTTACACTAGCATTATGATTTTTTGAATTTTTTTTCACGAGATTCCGACAGAAAAATTGTCGATCAAGGCAAATTTGTGGCATTGTTAAACAACACCTTTCTTCTTTGTATTCAATTATTTATAGTTAATTGTTAAAAAATATATAATTCTAGTATTACTATAATAATTTACAATATCATATTATAAATATAAAATAAATATTAAATTTAAATGGAATGTTATTACATTCATAAAATAAATCTCTACATTTTAATTTTAAATGCTAAAAGGAAATACATGTAATAACTATTAAATTTTATATATTGCATTTATTATTATATTATATTTTAAGGTAGTGTTAATTTATAGTGAAATGACTTTTTATGACATTTTTCGGTCTTAAGGGTTTTAAAAGGTGTTTCATCCTTTATGTTTTCAAAAATGTATTTTTAAACAAAAAAATTCTTGAAAGTATATTGTGAGATTTAAGTGATTCAGGTGAAAAAAAGCTTCTCCCTCTATACGTTACTAACACCTATATTTATATCTTGTACAAAAAATCTTTGACAGTATATTGTTGAGATTTAAGTGAATGTCAGGTTTGAAAAAGCTATTTCCCTCTATCACGTTAAACATACACTATATTTAATCTTGTATCTTTTGTATTAATAATAATTTAAATAATAATAACTTCAAAATTATATAAACATTTATATTTTGATAAAATTTAATAGTTTTGAGATTACATGATATACCTAAAATATATAATAATTCAAAATATATACATCATTTATGTTTTGATAAAATTTAATAGTTTTGAGATTACATGATATACCTAAGGTTTTAGAAGAATTTAGAATTAGGGTTATAGGTGTAGACGTGAATTCTTTTAAATGATCAGAATGGATTGATATGACTTGTTGTAAGATTATATTGAAAACACTATGTTGGAAGATTATAATTTTTCTCACCACTTAACATCACTACTCTGATCAACTTTATAGTTAATTAACAGACAAAGGATTTGAGATCAGTTAGGGTGAGATCATCTGAAAAAAGTACTATTTTAAAATTGGTCAGACCCAAAATATTGACGTAATGTGGTGAAGAAAAGGTTGGCATGGTAGTTGAAATGGATCTTCAATCATGTGCCATGCTTAAGGTTTTAAATGACTATAATGAAGCCTTACATGGCTATTATATAGTTTAAGAAAGTTTTCTTGTTCTACTCCATGACATTTCATCTCATCTGGTTTCAGTGGATTATTTAGTTGAAAAAGGCTTCACATCACCCCTTTTTTTTTGTTAGAGTTAGTTTAGGTTCAAGATTTATGGGAGCTTGTTTAGTCTCTATATCTGAATAGAAGTATATATGTTATGAATAAGTGTTATTATTTACATATAGTTACACATTTTTAAATAATTAAATTTTTTATTTTATAAAAATTCTAATTTAAATATTATAATTTTTAGGATTTTATTTTTTATTTTTGGTAAAAAATTGTTTTGAAATTTTTAAACATATTTAATGAAGTTTATTAAAGTTTTGGAAAAAAAATTATTAAATTAATATATTTGAAACTTTTAATATTTATTTTTAAATTTTAAAAATGTAATTGTTTTTTTATTTGGTTGATGCATATTTTTTATGCCTTTTAAATTAAATTTATAAAAATATATTAAAAAAATGTCATATTCTATAATATATATATATATAATAATATATATATATATATATATATAAAACAAGTGTCATAGAAGTTTGGGCTTTGTTACAATACCATGGCCAATATCATGACTTATCAATGCCAAATGCCCAAAAAATAGGATTCATTCCATAATCAGAATATTTTTTTTTATTTCATTTTATAGGATTTTTAAATTAAAACTTAATAATTACAATATCTTAACAAGATTATTAACCATGGATATTTACCTCCATTTTACCATGGATATTATTAATGTGTAAATAGACTTTGTTACAATACCATAGCTGATTAATACCACTTGCCAAAAACTATAACTCATAAATAAAATTTGATACACATAAACACTTAATCTAATGATAAATTAAAATTAAAATCTCAATTATAAAAAAATTCTTATTATGTTAAATTTTTTATATTAATTTTTTAATGTAATATTAGTTTAAAATTATATTAAAATGTATATATTATGTTTTTTAAAATTTTAATAGACTAAATAAATGTTAATCATCATCTATATAAATTTAAAAATTACCAATAAATTATTATTTATTGTTTAATTAAAATAAAAAATAAAAACAATATATATTATAATTATTCTCATATTAAATTTTAATTTATTTTTTTCCCACATCCAAATTTCAACTTCACAACTATTCATATAAGTAAAGAAAATGAAAGGCCTACCGTTTCATTTACGGTGAAATGCTTCTTTTGTTGCCTTCCCATTAACGTTAAATATCTTGAAATTAAGCAATCATGCGATGACAGCAAGGTTTGTCGTGTCTGGAAATGTGAATTTGACGTCCAAAACAAATGGCCTCTTTTGCAATTCTTTGATGGCATCCATGCAACACTCGTGACTCTGCGCATTTAGTAGGTAAAGACAAATGACCCACATTTTCCTCTTCACATCAATTTTTGATGTGGATGTGAAGTGTATAAACATTATACACCTTGCACAGATTTATGTCAAAATGTGTGCGAAAATGAGTTTTTATTATGCAAATTATTATTCTCCTAATTTAAATTATAGATGAAATGTATTTTGTTTATGATATTTTTTTATTAATTTTAAATGTTTGAAAATTTAAGTTTAAATTGTTTAATCTATAGAATTAAGTGTTTTAAGAGATTTTAAGGGTGTTGAATCTATTAAGTATTCAAAAATGCATTTTAAACAACAAAAAATCATATTTTTACTTACAATTTTATTGTAGGATTTCAATGAGATATAAATTAGATTAGGTCATTATTTTTTATTATACTTTATAATTTTTTTTACATTTGTTAAATATTAAAATTAGGCGTAGTTTAATTAATAGACAAAATGACTTTTTTCATGAGGTTTTTGTGGTTAATTTTAACCAAAATGCAAATATTTTTAAAAACTTGAGTTTAAGTTGTTTAACATGTAGAAGAAGCATTCAAAAATGCATTTAAAGAACAAAAATCACATTCTTTGGTGAGACTGTTTTGCTAGATTCCTATAAAAAAATGTATTTCTTAAAATTATATAATTTTTTTTTTAATTTATTTTTAAATCTAACAAATAAATTATATAAGTCATTATTTTTTTATATAATTAAAAATAGGTTAGAAAATTATATATAATAAAATATTCTTAGCAAAATAACTTAAATGTGTGGTTTTTTGGTTATAAAAAATCTAAGAAGTAGGTGACCATGGTACGCCCTTACCATTACAATTAATTTATGGTACACTTCGGCAAATTTCTATTACTCGCAACATGGAAACCCATGTTGTGCCATACATGTTATTTCTCCATCTTGAATTGTGAATCTCATTTCTAATCATAAAGCTACCCACCTATCTTTCTAGTCACAAAACTTTCCATCTTCATTGTGATTTCTCTTTATTTTTAAGCAAGGTCCATGTCTCTTTGACCGGCTTCCCTGCTACTTGTTTTTCCTCTTAACATTCCAATTTCGTAGCCTTTTCCTCAATCGTGGGGGCATGGAAGACCTTTTAGTGCAGTGAAGGGTTGATTTGGTGTGGATATTTACAATTTTTAGGGCATGGAAGACCTTTTAGTGCAGTGAAGGGTTGATTTGGTGTGGATATTTATAATTTTTAGGTTTATACAAATATTCTTTTTTGTTTATCCATAAATCCATTATATTATGTGGAGTTTTGGCACTCAGGCAATTTTTATAATGTTTTTGTAAATTTTTTAATTAGAAATTTATTATTTGTCATTGGTTTAGTTTTCCTAATAAAAAAGTTAACGTAATTTATTTTTAATATGCAATAGTACTTTTAAATTAAAAAAAAAAAAAAAACAAAACAACCACAACAACAACAACAAAAACTCATGTACTCGGATGCGGGTGATCGTATTCGTGTTTAAATGGCAGTTATGAGCATGCCACGCGGTGCTGATAGCGGGTAGCCGAACAGGGATGTGATGGCCATTAATCAGGGTGAGCGGAAAGGCATTCAATGCCATTCATTGCAGTTGCCGTCCCAAGGCATGCGCAGAGACGATATTAGGATGGCGAATTTGGCTCCAGGGACATTCTTCCTGATCTTGTCTTGGCTGCAGATAGAGAGCTTGCTCTCAGAGGAAACAGATGGTGCTAGCTCGTTGGGGTATGAGGAAGGAGACAAAGGTTGTCTCTGGTCGCTTGGAGCTCGAGAGGAAAGGCCTTGTCCTCAGTCGCAACAGTCTTGGAAGTTCCCGAGGCGGATTGCAGCTGTTAGTAAGGCTCTCAACTCGACCTCCTCCTTCCACGTCGTGTTTATCAACCCTGTTTATGCTTCATTTTTAGCTCTCCCTTTGGATGTAGTTGCCTGGATAGATAGAGGGACTCGTTCAGTTGTGGAACAGCATTGCAGCATTGCTAATTCCTCAGCTGGCGAGTTCAGAATCTATAAAGTGGGTTCTGTTTGGTTTTCCATCTGGGTGCCCACCAGCCTTCAGGCTTTGTCGAAGCAACCCCTGTATTTGAGATCGTTTGTCTCACACCAGTCTAAGTATATGGCTCCTCGTTTAAGGGCAACTCCAAGGCGCGGGCGTAATTTAGGCCACCGGGGAGGGTCTGGAAGGAGAGGCAGTCCAACCCCTCGTCGTATTTCGCCTCTCGCCTTTGCTTCGCCCCCTTCGTCAAGATCAGAAGAGTCTGGCCCATCTATTAAGAATTCTGTGCAATCAACAAGATTTGAATTTCAAAGCTGGTTAACAAACCGCTGATTTCAGCTCTGGTGACTGTCATCTTCTCAGAAGAAGATGAGGATACTGTAAGTCCGGAGGCTACTTCTAAGGAGCAATCGCCTTCTCCTTCGAACAATTCCTCGCAGAGCAGGCTGGCGGAAGAAAGTTCATATGCCCCTTCGTCGCAAAGTAGGTTGGAGAAAGAGAGCACTTACGCTCCTTCCGAGGAGCAGGCAAAGGTTTTTCAGGAAATAGTTAGTATGAAGGAAGAGAGCACTTTGGCTCCTGTAGAGGAGAAGGCAGAGGTACCTCAGGATATGGAAGATATTCGGCAGGCTTTTCCTCAGAAGCAAACCATGGAAGATGAGCCTAATAACACTTTCGCAAACATTCTGTATCTCAAGCTGCCTCCGGGGATGAGTCCCGAGGATATCGAGGATGGTGTGGAGGTTACTTGGGAGCGCGCCCCGAACAAGGAGATTGAGCAAGGATCAGTGAAACCCAAGTAAATGTCAAGTCAGGTTTTGGACGCGTCAGGATACATGCTCTGTTTTGGTCTTCAGTTCTTCTGGATCAGCATATGGAGGTTGGCGATGAATCCAGCTAGCTTGCGGCAAGCCAACAACAAAATTTTGGTCTTTTTGCTAATGCCCAGCATTCGGGCAGGTCTTCCTTGTTACACTCAGGCAACCAACAACTTTTTCAGGCCTGTAAGATCTTCTACTAGCTTCATATAAGTCTGTTCTAGCTCTTCATAAAATGCATAACGTTCCTCATAGCAGGTGGAACAGACAGTTTTGTAAAGATTTTTTGACAGAAAGTTGCTATGACGCTCTCAGAAGTTTAAACCTCTTTGTATATATTTTTACTGTTTTTTTAATATAAGTAGATTAGTGTTTACCCAGAAAAAAACAACAAAAACTCATATAATCTATCTTTAATATACAATGGAACTTTTAAATTTACAAAAAAATTAAAAAAAAATTAAATTCAAAAATAATAAAATTTGCAAATTTTAATAAAACATTTCATAACTAATTTGATATCACCACAATAATTTTAAATTAAATTTTATATATCATTTTATTTTTTGTTGACAGATTAAATACAATAACACGCCTAACGATCATATTAAATGGCGAATGTATATAAAATTCAATTCGTATCATTTATACAATTTTATAACAACATGGTCAGAAGAATTTACAAGTCTCACTGTGAAATTATTAGTTGGATACGGTTTGTGCTTATTTTACAAATTATATATTCTGATTTATTTGTTTTGATGTAATATTAATATCATTCCCAATTTAATTCACCATTTTATATATATATGTATAATCTAAGTTATTGGCGTGAGGGTTCCCGTATATTCAATTTAGATTATTAAATGTAAATATTTTTTATGTTTGTTTTTTTAATATTTATTTTAATTTATTAATAAATTATAATAAATTTTTAAATAGAAAGAAAATAGTTATAATTAACTTCATTTATTATATAAATCACATAATGATTGTATTTATGTAAATAATTATAATAGTTACAATATAATATTTTTAATTTGAATATTTACCCAATTATTAGAGATATTATTTAATTTTTATATGGACTTTTTGAATAATACCATGGTTACCAATACCACATATCCAAAACCCTAATACATTTATTTATTTATTTTTATAAATCTGATTTAATTTCATTTTATAACATTTTTAAAATTAAAACTTAATACTTATAATAAATATACAATATAACAAGATTTTTAACAATGAATATTTACCCCAATTGGACCATAGATGTAATTAATTTGTAAATAAGTTTTGTTACAATACCATGGCTTATCAATACCACTTGTTCAAAAATCATAAATCATTACATTTATATGTGGCCTCAATTAAAAAATAGTAAAAGGTTTAAATAATTGCCTAGGCGCTCCCCATCCAAGTATGTAGAGATGTTGTAATGTCTTTGATGCAGGAGCATCCAGCTCCGAGGAGACTTAAAAGGCTGACAGTCTCTCGAAGAATTCCGAAACAAATGGTCATTCATTTTAACTAGACAAGCGTTGGGCTTGTCGGTCATTTGATTTTACTTTTACTTTAGTTTTTTTTTTTATTTTATCTGTCACAGTTGTTTAGGAGACTGATTACAGGACAATTAACTAAATTAGTTCTTTACAGTTGTAACAGTTAGAATTAGTTTCATAACTGGCAAAATAAGTTACTTTCTGTTAAAGTAGTTTTACCAAGAACAGTTGAAAACATTTTTCATTTAAAAACAGGAGGGACATCATTGTACGGGTTCTCTCCCCCGAAAAGAAAAACAGAGCAACATAACCACTTTGGTTTATCAGAAAAGAAGAATATACATTTGATTTCTTTTCATTACTGTAAAACTAAAATCATCAGATTATTTCTCTGCCATCAGAATCATGAACTCAGAATCATTTTGTTATTTTAGAAATTATCATCGTGTGTGAAGTGTGTGAACAGCGACTACAAAATAGAAGGATCAAATAGAGAAAACGAATCAAATACAGGCGGACGACCGAAAGTCGAATTGAATCATTAACTGTGAACGAAGGAACAGAGAAGAGACCCAGAGACGGCCCACAGATAACGGAAAATTTTCATTCGGCGACAGAGAAACTACAGGTACTGTAAAACTTGATAAACCCTCATGATATTGAATGCATGGAACGAAAGCTACAGAATTCGAACAGGGACACATTATAATTTTTTCTCTTAACTGATATATGTAATAGTATCAAATATTCAAGAACAGAGTTGTGAATTTCCATGTTTCATTGACAATAACATAAAAGAGCGAGAATCAAATAACCGCTGTAGAATATAACTCCTTGAATATATTAAGCCATGCTTATGTAAAGTACAGACGGGATTCGTTATTGAATCAACGACACACACAGTGACGACATGACCAAAACAACTTGAATCATAGCAGTTGAAACAAGACGCCGAGGGCTTGTGGTGCCCTAATACAAGATAACCAGAGGAGAGTTCGACACCGTCGAGGAAACCCTCAACGATTCGATCAAACACCCAGATGCCGTCAACAAGTGACCCAAACGGAGTTATTCAAAAGGAGGATAACGAATAACCAGAACCCGAAAAGGGCTATATAATTACAGGACTCAAAAGCGAGCAAACAATAATCTGAGGGACATTAACCCACAGGACTGCATTTTTAACTGAGACCAAGAACCTACAGAACATTTAATATCGACAAACACACATATTTTCTACAAGTGGAGTAGAGCTACCCGGTGACTGAAATCACGAATCCACCAACGAGTTCGAAGGGCAGCGTTGGACATCGAAGGAAACGAGTGGGTACCTGTGACAGAAAGGAAAACACCAAACAATCATGTTAGAAACCGGCATGAAAAGCCTAAACAAAAAAATGAGGTAAAGATCCAGCAAGAATTGGCGACAGTTACCTGTAGAGGCAGAAGAGACTCGAAACAACCAGGAAAAGACCACCATAACCTGCTGACAGTGGCAGAAAAACGTCAGGGACGAAACTATAAAAACCCAAAACATTTATCAGGGAGAGTAAGCTTACCAGGAGATCCGAAGAAGCGTGGAGGTTGGAGCAACCCTGCAAGTTAGGAATAAACCAGACCAGTTAAATGGAGAACTGCAAACAGTGAGAGCATGGAATTCAAACCGATATGCTATCGACTAACAAACCCATAGAAAATACCGATAAACAGAAATACGACAGTGCAGGACTCGAAAGTGTTACCCACAGTCTTCATAACACTAGCAAGCCACGGCGAAGGCGTCATTGAAACCCTGGAGCAAAGACCCGAGGTTTTTTTTTTTTCGCGGCACAGACAGAGCGTCTCCCAACAAAAACGAGGTGAGGAAATGGTGAATGAAACGCGGAAACACTAACAAAAGGGACAGGAACCGGCAGGTGTGCCTCTGTAACCGGAAGAGCAGGTTAAAACCCTAAACCCTAACCACGAGGCGACGTACAGGAAAGTAAATTCCGCAATAAAGCCATCCGGACGCGTAATAAAGGTGAACAGGTGAACCAAACGGCGGGAGCCGTCATAAGTGGTATCAGAGCCAGGTTTCTTTTTGAATTAGAAACAATGGAACAGGCAGAAGGTGAAGGTGAGGTAAGAGGAAGAGGAAGAGGCAGAGGACGACTGGTGCATAGACCAGTAGATGACGGACTGCGAGAAGAGATCAGAGTTTTACGAGAGAGATTGGCAGTGATAGAAGCTGGAGGAAGACGAAACCCAGCGGATAACAGTGATGAAGAGGCAGTTGAGCATGAGCAGGATGATTTTGAGGGGATGACACCAGAATTGAGATTGTTAAAATCAGTTTTACTATCCAGCCATAAACCGAAGCATGAGTTACCCACATATGATGGTAGTTTATCAGCGGAAGTGTTGTTAGACTGGTTAAGTGAAGTGAACAAATTCTTTGAGTTTGAGGAGACCAGCGAAGATAAACAGGTGAGATTTGCCGCCACCAAGTTGAAAGGACATGCGTCCTTATAGTGGGACAGCGTTCAAGCCGAAAGAAGGAGGTTAGGCAAACAACCAATTAAAAAATGGGCTAGGATGGAAGCAAAACTGAAGGAAAAGTTCTTACCAAAGGACTATCATATAATGTTGTACAGACAGGTACAGAACCTGAAACAGAGGGGGATGACTGTGAGAGAGTTTACAGAAGAGTTTTACAAATTAAATCTGCGAGCAGGATATGTAGATGATACCTCAGAGAAGACGGCCAGATATGTAAATGGCTTGAGAGGGGAAATATTAGACGAAATTGGTATCCTTTCGCCGCAGACGTTAGAAGAAGCCTATCAATTTGCATTGAAGGCTGAAGAGAAGATAAATAGGAAACAGAACTCCCGGAGAGGAGGAGGTTCTGGCAGAGGCAAGGGCAAAGTGTATGGCAGAGGTAGAGGTACAGCCTCGAACGAGGAAGGCAGCAGCTCTAAGTCTACTGGTACAGCAGAGCGAGACAACAGTAACAGGGAAGGACGACCAGCTCAAAGGGGACGAGGCTTTGGTCGGGGCAGAGGGACTGTCCAGTGTTACCGTTGTCATAAGTTGGGACATAAATCTTATGATTGTCCGGAAGGGGAGCCAGCAGGCGGAAGAGGAACCTATATTGCCCAGACAGAGGATGCGGAGGAAACACCTCAGGAAGCTGAGAATGCGCCTGAGATAGGTGAAGCCTTGGTAATGAACAAAGTACTGTTGAAGCCAGCCAAGGAAGCTGCAGAACCAGATCGGCGGAAAGCATTGTTCCGCACTGTCTGCAAATCACAAGGCAAATGCTGCAAGGTGATTGTTGACAGCGGAAGTACCGACAACCTAGTAGCTGTAGAAATGGTGGAGAAATTGGGATTAAAAAGGTTGAAACATCCCACTCCTTATAAGGTATCATGGTTGCAGAAGGGACATCAATTGTTGGTCGATGAACAGTGCGAAGTAGAGTTTCAGATTGGGAAATATAAAGACAAAATCCTTTGTGATGTAATGCCAATGGATGTCTGTCATTTGTTGTTAGGACGACCTTGGCAGTTTGACAGAGGAGCAGTCCACGATGGGAAAACGAACTGTTACAGATTTGTGAAAGATGGGATCAAGCACACGCTTGTACCCATCAAGGAAGAAAACACAGCAGAAGCCAGTGGAGTGAAAGCATTGCTGTTAGGAGGAAAAGAATTCATAAAACAGATTGAGGACAGCGAGGTAAGCTTTGCTGTCATAAGGAGACCAAAGACAGTGATGCTCCACACGCAAGTATCAGATTTACCAGAGGATGTTCAGAGGTTGCTACAGGAATTTGGGGACATTGTGGTGGATGACCTTCCAGATGAGTTACCGCCTAGAAGGGGTATTAGTCATTGCATTGACTTTATACCAGGAGCGAGTCTGCCAAACAAAGCAGCCTACCGCATGAGTCCCAAGGACCATGAGGAGATTAGAAAACAGGTCCAAGAGTTGTTGGACAAAGGCTTGATTCGGGAAAGCATGAGTCCTTGCGCAGTACCCACTGTTTTGGCCCCCAAGAAAGGTGGAGAATGGAGGATGTGTACAGATTCCAGGGCCATTAACAAGATTACCGTTAGATACAGGTTTCCCTTGCCGAGGATGGATGATATGATGGATTGCCTAAGTGGAGCGACCTACTTTTCAAAGATTGATCTGAAAAGCGGGTATCACCAGATCAGGATTCGTGAGGGAGATGAATGGAAAACTGCATTCAAAACAAATGAAGGCTTGTATGAATGGCTGGTGATGCCATTTGGTTTGAGTAACGCTCCCAGCACTTTCATGCGATTGATGAACGAAGTGCTGAAAGAATTTAACGGTAAGTTTGTTATAGTTTACTTGGATGATATTTTGATTTTCAGTAAAACAAAGGAAGAGCATTACAGACACTTACAAAGCGTGTTGAGAAAATTACAGCAAAACAAGCTGTTAATCAACTTGAAGAAATGTACCTTTTTTCAGAAGGAATTGATATATCTGGGTTTTGTTATTGCGGAAAATGAGTTAAAAATGGACCCAGAAAAAGTGGCAGCTATTGTTAGCTGGCCTTCTCCGAAGAGTCTGTTTGACGTTCGAAGTTTCCATGGACTTGCCAGTTTTTACAGGAAGTTCATCAGAAATTTCAGCGAGATTTGCGCACCAATGTTAGATACGATTAAGAAGGTGAATCAGCCTTTTCACTGGAGTGAAGCAGCAGAGAACAGTTTTCAGATCTTGAAGAGAAAGATTACCGAAAGACCTGTCCTGAGACTACCCGATTTCAACAAACTTTTTCAAGTTCGTTGCGATGCCAGTGGTACCGCCATTGGAGCAGTACTCAGCCAAGAGGACAGACCAGTTGCTTACTTCAGCGAGAAGCTAAACGAGAGCAGACAAAAGTACTCGACCTATGACAAAGAATTCTACGCCATTGTGCAGGCTTTAAAGCATTGGCGGCATTATTTACTAGGTAACGAATTTGTCTTACTTTCTGATAATTCTGCGTTACAGTATATCATGCAACAGCATAAACTAAACCATAAACATGCAGCCTGGGTTGAGTATCTGCAAAGTTTCACTTTTGTATTGAAACATATTAGTGGGCAGTCGAATAAAGTAGCAGATGCACTCAGTAGGAGAACATTACTGTTACAGGAGAGCACCATGCAAATCTTAGGATTTGAGCACCTGAAAGAGCTGTATCCGACAGACAGTGAGTTTATGGAAGCCTATGAGGCTTGTCAAAACCCGCTATTGCGAAATGACAGCAAGTGGCTGGACTATAACCTTCAGGAAGGCCTGCTGTTCAAAGGGGGACAGCTATGCATCCCAAATTGTTCCATGCGGGACAACATCATACAGGAGAAACACAGCGGAGGTTTGGCAGGACACTTTGGAATTGACAAAACTATCGCACAGGTACAGCACTTCTATTTTTGGCCTAAGATGCAGAGGGATGTACAGAGATATGTGGCTAGGTGCAGAACTTGTCAATTGGCAAAAGGACACAGTCAAAACACTGGCCTTTATATGCCGTTACCCGTCCCTAGCCGACCGTGGGATTCGGTCAGTATGGACTTTGTGCTAGGATTACCAAAAACACAGCGCGGCTTTGATTCCGTGATGGTTGTAGTTGACCGATTTTCGAAGATGGCACACTTTGTACCGTGCAGAAAAACCAGTGACGCCACCTACATAGCGCACCTTTTCTTCACAGAGATTGTACGGTTACACGGACTACCACGAAGCATCATTTCTGACAGAGATGTCAAATTTACTGGTCATTTTTGGAGAACTTTATGGAGAAAGCTAGACACTCAATTGCAGTTCAGCTCCGCCTACCATCCACAGACAGACGGACAGACAGAGGTAGTGAACAGGAGTCTGGGAAATTTGCTCAGAAGTTTAACGGGTGAAAATTCTCGTACATGGGATCGTGTATTAGCACAGGCAGAATTTGCATATAATGATTCTCCCAACCGTAGCACAGGCTACAGTCCTTTTCAAATATTATATGGCATGCACCCGCGAGGAGTGCACGAATTACGCGATTTGGGTACACTGGAGAAGCGGAGTGCTGATGGGGAAGAATTCGCCCAAGCTATGAGCAAGCTACATGAACAAGTAAAGCTTAAATTGCAAGATAGCAGCCAGAAATACAAACAGCGAGCTGACACAAAGCGAAGAGAAGTGCAGTTTAATGTTGGGGATGACGTTCTCGCGTATTTACGCAAGGAGCGTTTTCCTAGGCGAGAATACAGCAAACTAAAGTTCAGGAAAATCGGGCCCTGCAAGATCATTCGCAAATTTTCTGCGAACGCATACGAGATACAGTTGCCACCAGGGGTTGGTATTTCCCCTATATTTAATGTGGCAGATCTGTTCCCTTACGTTGCAGATTCAGCAAATGATACGGCGACAGAGCCACCACGGGACACCCAATTGGAAGGAGACTTATGGAAGAGACAGATGCCGAAGGCACCATCCGTCGAAATTGAGGGGATTTTGGACACACAGGTAGCAAAGCGCACACGGAGAAAGGAATATTTGAGATATTTGGTTAAATGGAGGAACCGTCCCATAGAGGACAGTTCATGGTTGACGGAAACACAAATCCAGAAGGCAGGCTACTCTGTTAAAGACCTCATGGAACGGAGCCATGATTTTTCGTCACCCCGGGAGCCTGATGCAGGAGCATCCAGCTCCGAGGAGACTTAAAAGGCTGACAGTCTCTCGAAGAATTCCGAAACAAATGGTCATTCATTTTAACTAGACAAGCGTTGGGCTTGTCGGTCATTTGATTTTACTTTTACTTTAGTTTTTTTTTTATTTTATCTGTCACAGTTGTTTAGGAGACTGATTACAGGACAATTAACTAAATTAGTTCTTTACAGTTGTAACAGTTAGAATTAGTTTCATAACTGGCAAAATAAGTTACTTTCTGTTAAAGTAGTTTTACCAAGAACAGTTGAAAACATTTTTCATTTAAAAACAGGAGGGACATCATTGTACGGGTTCTCTCCCCCGAAAAGAAAAACAGAGCAACATAACCACTTTGGTTTATCAGAAAAGAAGAATATACATTTGATTTCTTTTCATTACTGTAAAACTAAAATCATCAGATTATTTCTCTGCCATCAGAATCATGAACTCAGAATCATTTTGTTATTTTAGAAATTATCATCGTGTGTGAAGTGTGTGAACAGCGACTACAAAATAGAAGGATCAAATAGAGAAAACGAATCAAATACAGGCGGACGACCGAAAGTCGAATTGAATCATTAACTGTGAACGAAGGAACAGAGAAGAGACCCAGAGACGGCCCACAGATAACGGAAAATTTTCATTCGGCGACAGAGAAACTACAGGTACTGTAAAACTTGATAAACCCTCATGATATTGAATGCATGGAACGAAAGCTACAGAATTCGAACAGGGACGCATTATAATTTTTTCTCTTAACTGATATATGTAATAGTATCAAATATTCAAGAACAGAGTTGTGAATTTCCATGTTTCATTGACAATAACATAAAAGAGCGAGAATCAAATAACCGCTGTAGAATATAACTCCTTGAATATATTAAGCCATGCTTATGTAAAGTACAGACGGGATTCGTTATTGAATCAACGACACACACAGTGACGACATGACCAAAACAACTTGAATCATAGCAGTTGAAACAAGACGCCGAGGGCTTGTGGTGCCCTAATACAAGATAACCAGAGGAGAGTTCGACACCGTCGAGGAAACCCTCAACGATTCGATCAAACACCCAGATGCCGTCAACAAGTGACCCAAACGGAGTTATTCAAAAGGAGGATAACGAATAACCAGAACCCGAAAAGGGTTATATAATTACAGGACTCAAAAGCGAGCAAACAATAATCTGAGGGACATTAACCCACAGGACTGCATTTTTAACTGAGACCAAGAACCTACAGAACATTTAATATCGACAAACACACATATTTTCTACAAGTGGAGTAGAGCTACCCGGTGACTGAAATCACGAATCCACCAACGAGTTCGAAGGGCAGCGTTGGACATCGAAGGAAACGAGTGGGTACCTGTGACAGAAAGGAAAACACCAAACAATCATGTTAGAAACCGGCATGAAAAGCCTAAACAAAAAAATGAGGTAAAGATCCAGCAAGAATTGGCGACAGTTACCTGTAGAGGCAGAAGAGACTCGAAACAACCAGGAAAAGACCACCATAACCTGCTGACAGTGGCAGAAAAACGTCAGGGACGAAACTATAAAAACCCAAAACATTTATCAGGGAGAGTAAGCTTACCAGGAGATCCGAAGAAGCGTGGAGGTTGGAGCAACCCTGCAAGTTAGGAATAAACCAGACCAGTTAAATGGAGAACTGCAAACAGTGAGAGCATGGAATTCAAACCGATATGCTATCGACTAACAAACCCATAGAAAATACCGATAAACAGAAATACGACAGTGCAGGACTCGAAAGTGTTACCCACAGTCTTCATAACAATAGCAAGCCACGGCGAAGGCGTCATTGAAACCCTGGAGCAAAGACCCGAGGTTTTTTTTTCCGCGGCACAGACAGAGCGTCTCCCAACAAAAACGAGGTGAGGAAATGGTGAATGAAACGCGGAAACACTAACAAAAGGGACAGGAACCGGCAGGTGTGCCTCTGTAACCGGAAGAGCAGGTTAAAACCCTAAACCCTAACCACGAGGCGACGTACAGGAAAGTAAATTCCGCAATAAAGCCATCCGGACGCGTAATAAAGGTGAACAGGTGAACCAAACGGCGGGAGCCGTCATTTCTCCTTGGAAGAATCACAATGGACCATTTCAATTATCTGGAAGACATTTTACACTCTTTGAAAGACCTACATCATCACATCAAGGATATAGTCTAGTACTTTGACCACATTAACTAGAATCTTAGAATTCATCATCACATCAAGGATATAGTCTAATACTTTGACCACATTAACCAGAATCTTAGAATTCTGAAACACCCTTGACAATAATGAAGATCCTATTCAGGTCACCACCTCTGACTCTAATCCCTCTTCTTAGCCTTTTTCTATGGGTTGATTTCTTTTGCACTCTAATTTCCAAGTTTTTTTTAATGTTCAAATTGACTTGTTTTTTAATAAAGCTATCAATCTCTTGCGCCTTTTGAATAATATGATTTCCTACGCCTCTCCTATCCGTACACTTTTGGATACGGACTAATCTTCCTAATAAAATATTAACCTAATTTATGTAATATATCCATATTTCCGTTTAGAAAACAATGCCATAGGTTTTTAAAAAATAATGAGTACGATTCCGAGCATCGTGTTGACTTTAGAAGTTACAAAATTCTTTTAATCGAATTAAGAAAATAATGAATGAAAAAATATTCAAAAAATATTTCCAAAGGATTTAATAATCTTTTTGAAGACCAGAAAAGTGTCCATTAATGAAATGATTATTATGGATATAGATATATAATTAACCTGAACAATAAGAAACCTTTCCTGAAATGATTATTAGGATATAGATATATATATTAACCTGAATAATAGGAAACCTTTCAAGAGACTGATATAGTTCCGATTATGGGAAGCCTCAATATTGCTTTTCTTTAACTAATGTAGTGTTCATGGATAAGTTTAAAAAACATATATATTAATTTGAATATGGAATGTTAAGTTATTGTTTTCATGGATGAGTTTAAAAAATACCAAAAATAATTGCAGTATATTTATTTTTATATTATTATTATTTTATAGTATTATTTAAAAAATATATTTTATTAACATACAATGTATTGTTGAGGTTTTAGTTAATTTTTTTTTTATATTTTTTAAAGTATAAATGAATTTATAGTTTTAAAAGTTTAAAACAATAATTTTTTAATTATGTTATTATCAAAATTTTAACTATTAAATTAATATTTTAAAAAATAAAAGGATAAAAATAATTTTTAAAGGTAGTCATTAAGTGCATTTTTTTTAGTTTTTGGAGGATATCTACCTTGAATCTCATGAAAAACTTTATAGTATAGTGTTTAAATTTGTTTTTAGACAATATATATGGATTTAGCGCCCTCAAAAATTCGATTGTGAAGATTTCACTCATCAAACTTGAATCCGTACTAAATTCTAAACAAATTAGATTAGAAAATAAACTAGAAAACTTTTCAAAAAGTCACACACAAAGACTACTCAAACAAAAAACACTCATACTATTCTCTCTCTCTCTCTCTATATATAAGATTAGTCTAAGAAAGAGACATTTTTGCCCAGAAAATCTCAAACAGTTTTGACAAAATCCGATAGAATTTTTTGGAAATTAGGATTACAACTATTAAGTTTCGAAAATTTGGGTAACCCAGGGTCTTTATGAAGTTGAATCTATTTGGACCATCAAAAAATGATTCAAACACTGATATGGTTGGATTTGTTAAAAAAAAGAACGTTGGATTCAATAAGAAATTAGTAGTCATCTCGCCAAAATCATCACTTGGTTAGATAATGGCCATTGTTTTTATGCCAATAGACATGTCTATTTGGAAATAAGAATTCCATAATTTTAATTTAATTATTAATTGTTAATTATTTAGTGGATTGTAGAGTTTTAATCGACACATAATATTTTTAGTAGTATACACAATCAAAGGTTGAGCTTGAGCTTGAAAGAAGTTATGTCCTTTTCATTAAATTGATTAATTAGAAAAAATGCCATATGACAAGTGTCATATGAAGTAAGTGATGGTTTTTTGGGCATGTGGTATTTAGAAGTCATGTTACTGGCATGTGGTATTTTAACAAGGGCTATTTATAAATTAAGAATCCTCATAAATCTCTAAACTTAAGAATTTTGATCCATGTTTTCTTTTATATATGTGTGTGTTTTTTAGAATTTAATTAGTTTTTTGTGTGCCTTTTTTAATAATTTTATCAATTGAAATATATCATGAAATAAGTGTGTTTACATTTATTATTGACCCATGTTTAATGAGTTTTATAGTTATTTAATTTATATGATAATCTTAGTAAACAATATATTTATCTTAATACACTTTCTCTTAATAACATACATAAATAATATATTCATTTTGACGGGCTTTCTCCTAATATGATGATGATGATGGAGGTGGTGGTTAATGTCGATGAGACCCAACTTTGGTCTATCACACCTAATGAAACAAATTATTTAGCTTGATTTAAGATTTTATTCCTATACTCAAAATGTTTAGAGAGAAGCCTCCAAACTCACTATAAATCCACACACATATTTCATTAAATCTTAAATTAAAAGATGATCTAGAATGTCAAAATAACAAAAAAAAAAATTACCATTACTATAGTATAATATACATACATATAATTGAATTTATATATGGGGATAAAAAATTATAATTATATTTAAAAAATAATATTTTGATTTATATATCAAATAAATTTTTAGTGAATATTAAATACTATAATTTTTAATAGGTTTAATTATATTAAAAAAATATAGATATTTATTATATTAATTATAAGAATATATTAAATATTATATAATTTTTTAAGTTGTCTTTAATGCTAATCTTTAGACTTTTTTTTGATTGAATTTGGTAGAAAACTTTGAGGTAAAACGTTGATATGTTTTATTAACTGTTTTGTTTTACTATATATGGATTTATTACTCTGAAAACTCCTAGAGTACTTAAATTATGCAGGAGTTACCCATTAAACTTACGATTTCAATAAATTTGTACAAAAATTTAGAAAAAATAAACTAGAAAAATCCACTAAAAAACTTAAAAACAATCTCACTAAAAACAATTCTAATTTCTTAATATATTTAATTATAATAAAAAAATCTAAAATATTTAATATTTTGAATTTAAAAAAAAAATCTTTTAAGTTGTAGAATTTCATGACATACATGTCAAAGAGTGAATAATTTTTCTATAAATAATAAAAAAGATTATCTAAATGTAGGAATTTTATTTATTAATCATTTACTATTTATTAAAAAAAACTATAAATTTAGAATTTATTAATTTATTATATACCGTCTTTAAAAATTGGAAAGTAGGAACTCCTAGAAATCTCCACTTTATATTCGAAGAAAATACGGAGTCGAGAAAATACGAACTAGTTCAGCGAAGGCGGAATGTGGATGAATATGGTACGAAGGTCAAACAGTTGGTTCAAAACATTGTGTTTGGCCTATCTTCTAGGCACGTATTTATCGTCAATTAACTTCTCAATATGGGGACTCTGTTATTATCCTGCCCACTCACGTTCAAATATTAGGATATGTTTGTTTATGTAAAGCGTGCAAAAAATATTCATTTTTTTTCATATGTGGAAGTAATATCTTAATTTTATATGAACCAATCCCCCTTTACTTGTAATCAATACCACTTTTTCTATGAATATTAGATTGGTAGTTTTCATTAAATTTTTTTTTTTTTGAATTTATTTAACAAGTTATAGTATTTATATTATATTATAAAATGTAATATGTGCGTTTTTTTAATGGTTATAATGTTTTATATTTTCTTCTAAGAGAAACATAGATATATTGTATTATATATGGTTGATATTGTTGTTGTTCTTCATGATATTGAATGGGGAGGTGGGGAGGATTCCACTAGGGATATTGATGTTCTATCATGCCATTGGATGGGAGGATTCTATTGGAGATGTTGATGTTCCATCATGCTATTGGATGGTGAGTTTGGGAGGATTCCATTATTGATGTTGTATTATGCTATTGTATGATAGGTTGGGAATTGGGAGGATTTCACTGAGTATAAGACAAATTGATGTGTGTATATAGTTGATGAATGAATTACTTTAAAGACAACTTTTTATTGGCTTAGTTATGAAGCCTAACTTTAATAGTGTCAAGTGAACTGAATCCATGGCCGTAGTTAAGGATATTTAATTATATGAATTCAACCAATTAAACTAATTCTCATTACTTTTCCTTTTAATATTCTCATAAAATAATATAGTATTCTCATAAAATAATATTTTTTATACTATATTTTATTAATATATATAATAAATTAAAATTACGATTATCTTTATTAACTTAGAAAATATAAATTTTGTATTTAATACTTTTTTTTTTAATTATAATATATATATATATATATATATATATATATATATATAACTTATCATACTTTTAAAAATATAAATTAAAAACTTTTAAAAATATAAATTAAAAACTATTATTTATATTGTTGAATTCTAAGACATTTATTTATTAACATTGATACTATTAACACATATTTATTGAAATGCATATTATCGTTATCATTATTTTTAACCATGAGTTTTCATTATAAAGTATAAACAAATTTGTTTAACCAATCAAAATGTTTTTCAAAATTATATTTATTTAATCGTATACACAAATCATGAATAACAACCTTAAAAAAAAGAATTGCATATTTGTCCTCCAACAATCTTCTCAAATTGCTTGCTTATGAGTATGTTGAATAATGCTATAAAGGGGATATACATCTTTTATTTTGCTATTATGTCTTTTTTCTTACTTTATTTCTTTTAGTTTTATTACTCATCAAAATATTCATGTTTCCAATAACATTTTTTTATAAAAGATTAATTTTGTTCTATTTATATATATAGTTTAAGTAGGCTTAATGGTTAAGAACATGTGTTTCTTCCTAAGAGGTCACAAGTTCAAAAACCAGAGAGAGGGAGAGTATGCATACCTTCGTAGAATTAGTAGTCAAATCACTGCGGGGAGGTGGGTTCCTTGTCGGGTTCCTTGTCCCACAAGCAAGGGGGTCTCATACACCAATTTAGCTTAAGTAGGCTTAACGGTTAAGAACATGTGTTTCCTCCTAAGAGGTCACAAGTTCAAAAACCAAAAGGGAGTAGAGTATGCATACCTTCATAGAATTAGCAGTCCTTGTCCCACAAGCAAGGGGGTCTCATACACCAATTTAGCTTAAGTAGGCTTAACGGTTAAGAACATGTGTTTCCTCCTAAGAGGTCACAAGTTCAAAAACCAAAAGGGAGTAGAGTATGCATACCTTCATAGAATTAGCAGTCAAATCACTGCGGGGAGGTGGGTCCCTTATCTCAAAAGAAAGAGGGTCTCATGCACTTGGTGCCTTGCTTGGCTACAACCTTAAAATTGAATAATAATAATTGTCATTTTTATTTTTTCAATTGTTTTCTAATTATTTTTTTCAAAATCTTATATTGAAAGTTGAGAAAATTGGCAATGAAATGACTTTAATTTGACACTTTTTTAAGAGAAAAAAACTCTAGTCTTAATTTGACACTTTTTTAAGAGAAAAAAACTCTAGTCTTTCCCAAAGTTTCATTCGAGAATTTATAGTAAAAGCTTATAGCAAAATTGACAATGCAATTAAATGATATTTTTAGTGATACATATTTCAATATTACTACATTAGTTTCACTAATTTCTAATATTGATTTCAACATCCATTAATGTAATTAGTTTTAATTATTATAACCTTAATCATCTTAACTATATTTCTATATATATTTTTCCCTTGTTCAACACTAGCATTCCAAACCATACTTGTCTACTTATCTCTCTTCTTCATCTTCTCCCTTTTTCCTAACAATGGATTGAGATGGTAGCTTAGAAAGATTGAAAAAAAATATCATATACGTGGATCTTCTTTTATTTGTTGGAAGTAATGTTTCCATGTCATGTGTAGTTGTGAGTGTGAGTTCCTAGGCGTGAGTCTAAAAGCTGTTGATTCTTATGTAATGAGTTGGAGTCATTATCTAGAGGTGTAATAACATAGAGTATGAGATTTGTGTTGTCTAAAATCTATTTCTTAGCTCTCTTTATTTTTCTAATATAGTGTCTAATATGGTGTCAGAGTTGACACTGGCTTCACTCCCAAAAGGGAGAGCGAGAAAAATGTAAGATAACCTGAGTGTTATTGTTTATGTCAGTATTAATATAGGTTTGTGCTATTTGGTGCGTGAGAGCAATGTTATTTTTTTCTCTAAGTTTATTGTTTATGTAAATATTAATATAGGTGTGTGCGATTTGGCGTGTGAAATCGATTTTATTTTTTTCTCTAAGTTTATTTTCTTGTGCTTTGTTATACATTTGCATGGTGCGGGTGGGAAATACCTCTCCCATTCCTAATTGTCGCTGTGAAGATCTGCAAAGGAAGGCCCAGGAGATTGAAGTTGAAATTCAGGTGCTCTCTAGCTCAAGCTGATCTGATGATGGTCAAGTAATTACCGTAGAGATGAACACGCCTCAAACAATCTCTCTCTTAATTTATCTAGGATGGATTCTAACATGGATCCAGGCCAGATGTCGTTGAGAGTCGCTGCTGTTGAAATATTAATTTCATCTGCGCGCATTTACTCCTACAAAAACAGTTGAGGAAAACCGCCAACCTCCATCAGATCGCTTTTACGGAAGGAGTGGTATTCCTTCAATCGCCCCCGATGCAATAAAATTCTGCCACACGTCAATTGTACTTTCAGCAAAACCACTTTTCATCAGGATGTAAAGTTTGGAAGAAAAGGCCCGCTCGATATTGTTCTGAATCGTTGGATTAAGAGGATGAATGTCCGTCATCGATCAAGTCAAAGTTGCATACAAGCCTACAGGGAATGAATATGAACGTGAAGTGAAAGTTTTGTGTTTGACCGCAGTTTTGTCAGCGAGGTAATTTAATGAATTTACAGCGGTTCGCAAATTGTTGGTGAAAATTTTAATTTATTATTTTCTATCAGCGAAAGGTATGGGCATATTATTTTTATTATTAAAAATATATGCAATGAAATATGAAATGAGTAATGTTTTTAGTTTTAGTTTTTTGTTGTTGACTTCGCATTTTAATGCAAGGGTGAAAACTGTGCGAAACAAAGAACAGAGCAGAGTGAGGGAAGAAATATATGCAACAATGCATATGTATTTTTGTTGATTGAAAATGTAATGTGAAGAATATAGCACGGGATATGTAAGAGTTTTATTTTACAGCAGTAAATGTAAGAATTTTATTTACAGCAGTAAATGTAAAAGGAAATTTTTACACAGCAGTGTAAAATTGTTAAGGCAGAGATAGAGCAATTTTTTTTTTGTTGAAATGTTCTTGGTGTAGTCTCTCAGACATAGGAAGAATATATTTGTATCAGCTGTTGTTTGATTAATGAATACAAGTTTATTTTCGTCGAGAAAATCTGCTCTGCTCAGAAATTTTATAGCTTCCGTGTGTTAAGATCCTCTGGAGAAAACAGAGCATTGCTCTGTGTTCAGTTAATTTTGTTTTTGGAATTTTGCTAGAAAAATTCCCAGCAATGGTATCAGAGCTTGTCCAGGCTCTTTGAAGGTGTCAAAGAAGCTGAACGAAGGATTTTTGCTGTAGCAGCTTCTCCAACTGAGTGAAGACTCAATCAAAGATCCAGGTATTTCTCAAAGTTTTTTTTGTGTGTTGTTGTTGAAGAAACAGTGAGTTATTTAAAAAAAAAAACACAGTCAAGAATTAGAAGCATAGTTAAGAAAAGCTAGAATGGCCAGCACCAGCACTATCATGGGCATGTTTAATACTCAGCTCCCACAGTTTAATGTAAAAAACTATGACTATTGGGAAATAACCATGAGAGCCCTATTCACCTCACATGATTTATGGGAACTTGTTGAATATGGTTTTGAAGAACCAGCATATGAAAATGAGTTTAATAGATTAACTCAAGCAGAGAAAGATCTATTGAAAAGCAATAGGAAGAAGGATTCCAAAGCTCTTGTATTTTTATATCAAGCAGTGCATGAGAGTGTGTTTCCAAGGATAGCAGCAACCAAGACATCCAAAGAAGCATGACAAACTCTCAAGATAGCATATCAAGGCATGGAGAAAGTGAAGACAACAAAACTACAGTTGCTAAGGAGAGATTTTGAGAATCTATGCATGAAGGAGTTAGACAATATTGACTCATTCTTCACACATGTAATTGGACTGGTGACACAGATAAGGACTCATGGAGAAGTTCTTGAAGAAAGGAGGATTGTGGAGAAACTATTGAGGATCCTACCCTCAAAGTTTGATGTGATTGTCACTACCATAGAAGAAACAAAGGATCTCTCAAACTTTTCAGTTGGTGAAGTTCATGCGTCACTGATAACACATGAGCAGAGGTTGAGTAGAAATGAAAGCTCATCTCTAGAACAAGCCTTCAAGACCCAGATGTGTTTTGGAAGAGGAAGAGGTCAAGGCAGAGGAAACAAGAAAGGAAGAGGAAGAAGCCAAAAGAGAGGTGGAAGAAACAGTCCAGCAAATGCTCAAGGAAGAGGCAACAATCCAAATCAGAACCAAGGCCAAGGTAGTAGTCAACAAAGTGGACATCATCATGCTCAAGGACAAAGGTATGAAAAATCCAATGTCCAATGTTATTATTGTAAAAGTTATGGGCATTATGCCATTGAGTGTAGGAAGAAATAGCATGACATGAATAATAGATCTAGTGCAAATATCACTAGAGAAAATACCAGTCAAGACAATGTGTTGATAGATTGTAACATGGCTGAAATAAACAATGATGATATATGGTTTCTAGATTCCGGTTGTAGTAACCATATGATAGGAAACATAGCTTTGTTTTCTGATTTAGATCAAAATGTGAAATCACAAGTCACACTTGGGACTGATAGTAAAACTTCTGTTATGGGAAAAGGGGAAGTTAAAATATTTACAAAGAAAGGTGAAAAGAAAACCATAGAAGATGTCTATTATGTTCCTGGAATGAAGTGTAACCTCTTAAGCATTGGGCAGCGTGTTCAAGGTGCAATGTTTTCTTTGTGACTGATGTATGCACCATCATGGATATAGCACCCATCAAAAGATGTATTTCTGAAGTGAAGATGACGAGGAACAGGATGTTCCCTCTTAGAATAAAGGTAGATTTGAAAAACAAAGAAGTAATTGCAGCAGTTACCTAAGAGGTTTTCCAAAGCATACCAAAGGATGAAAATTGGTTGTGGCACTTGAGATTTGGATAGCTCAACTTTGGAGGTATTAACTTGTTGATTATAAAGGGAATGGTAAAAGGATTACCATTGATAGAGATACCAGACATCCTTTGTGAAGGTTGCATTTTGGGGAAACAACACAGAGAAATTTTTCCATCAGGGAAAAGCAACCTTAGAGATTTTCCACTCAGATGTATGTGGACCGATGCAAACTCCATCATTAGCAGGAAGCTAATATTTTCTAACATTCATAGATGATTTTACTAGAAAAACTTGGGTTTATTTTCTAAAGAACAAAAGTGAAGTGTTTGAAAAATTTCAAAATTTCAAAGCACTTGTAGAAAACCAAAGTGGACTGCATATCAAAGTTCTAATAACTAACAGAGGAGGTGAGTATATCTTTAAGGAATTCCTACGGTTTTGTAGAGAAAATGGAATTCATAAGCAATTTATAGCAAGGTACACTCCACAGCAAAATGGTGTTGCTGAAAGGAAGAATAGGACCATCATGGATATGGCGAGGAGCATGTTGAAGGCAAAGCATTTTCCAAATGATTATTGGGCTGAAGTTGTAAATTGTGCAGCGTATATTTTGAACAGGTTTCCTACAAAAGCAGTGATGAACATAGTGCCTGAAGAAGCATGGAGTGGGAGAAAGCAAGGAGTCACCCACATGAAATTTTTTTAATGTGTGGCTTATGCACACATTCTAGATCAGCTAAGGAGGAAGTTGGATAGCAAAGAGGAGAAATGTATTTTCATTGGATACAAGGAGGAATCCAAAGCTTACAGGTTGTATATCCCATCTACCAAGAAGTTTTTTGTGAGCAGAGATGTTCAGTTGATTGAGGAGGAAGCTTGGGATGGAAGCATAGAGAAAACAGTGAATGTTAAAAACTATTTGTCTCATGATGAAGATGATGAGGAGATGGCTGAAATACGTCCCCAAACAGAAGTGCCAACATAAAGGCAACAAGGAACACCCTTGAGGAGAAATGAAAGTGCTTCTCCAAGAACACCACAAGGAGGAAATTCAAGTGCATCTTCAAGCACTTGTACACCAAATGAAAGAGGTAAGAAGTTCAGAAATTTAAGTGACATTTATGAGCAAGAGGTAGCAAATGAAGTTATGAATTCTTTGTTTGCATTATATTGTCATGTTGATGACCCTATTCTTTTCGAAATTGCAATTAAGGATAGGAAATGGATAGAAGCTATGGATGAGGAGATCAATGCCATAGAAAGAAACAAGACATGGGATTTGGTTGAGCTACCAAAAGGTAAATAAGTCATTGGAGTTAAATGGGTTTATAAAACCAAGAGTAATGTTGAAGGCAAAATAGAAAGACACAAGGCAAGACTTGTTGTCAAAGGATACAAGCAGCAGTATGGGAGAGACTATGAGGAAACTTTCACACCGGTTGCAAGAATGGAAACCGTGAGAGCAGTGTTGTCCATAGTAGCACAAAACAAGTGGAAAGTTTACCAAATGGATGTGAAGTCAACATTCCTAAATGGAGTGCTAAAGGAAGAGGTTTACATTGAACAACCTATAGGCTATGAAAAAAGTCCAAGAGCACAAAGTGTGCAGATTGAAGAAAGCTCTTTATGGGCTGAAGCAAGTGCCAAGAGCATGGTACAACAGGATAGATTCCTATCTATAGAAAAATAGATTTGAAAAATGTGATGGAGAACCCATCCTCTACATCAAAAAAAATGATGGTAAAATTTTAATTGTTGTGTTGTATGTTGATGATGCTATTTTCACAGGTAATGATGATCATCTCATTGAAAACTTCAAAACAATCATGAAAGAGGAATTTGAAATGAATGGCATGGGTTTGCTGAGATACTTCTTAGGAATAGAAGTAGATCAAAATGAAAATGAAATTTTTATCACAGAAGCAAAATATGTAAATGAAGTATTGGAAAGATTTAACATGTAGGACAACAAGGCAGCAATCACTCCGACAGTGATGGGATTAAAACTCAACAAAGAGGACAATAGCAAGGATTTTGATCCTAGCTTGTATAAGACCATGGTTGGAAACCTAATGTATTTGACTGCAACTAGGTCAGATATAATGTTTGTTGTTAGTTTAATTTCCAGATTCATGGAGAGGCCAAAAGAAGCACATTGGCAGGCAACAAAAAGAATTCTGAGGTATGTTAAAGGTACTAAAGGATTTGGTAATTTATATACTACTTCAGAATGTTCATATTTAATTGGATACACTGATAGTGATTGGGCTGGAAGTGTAGATGATCGGAAAAGCACATCCGGTTATGTTTTTCACATGGGTTCTGGAGCCATTTCATGGGCTTCTAAGAAATAGCCTATTGTAGCATTGTCTACATCAGAGGCTGAATATGTGGCAGCTACAATAGCACCATGTCAAGCAGTTTGGATGAGAAGAATATTAAGGAGCTTAGGGCAAGAGCAGGCAAAATGAACGGTGATTTTTTGTGACAATAGCTCAGCTATTGCATTATCCAAGAATTCAGTGTTTCATAAGAGAATGAAACACATTGACACAAGGTTTCATTACATCAGGGAATTGGAAAGCAATGGAGAAATTGTTTTACAACATTGCAGGACTAAGGAGCAGGTTGCAGACATTCTGACCAAGACATTGGACTAGAAAAGCTTCAAATTTTTGAGGAAGTGTTTGGGCATGACTGAACGCCCAGCAGTTGAAATTAAAGGGGAGCGTTGAAATATTAATTTCATCTGCGCGCATTTACTCCTACAAAAACAGCTGAGGAAAACCGCCAACCTCCATCGGACCATTTTTACGGAAGGAGTGGTATTCCCTCAATCACCCCCGATGCAATAAAATTCCGCCACGCGTCAATTGTACTTTCAGCAAAACCACTTTTCGTCGGGACGTAAAGTTTGGAAGAAAAGGCCTGTCCAATATTGTTCTGAATCGTTGGATTAAGAGGATGAATGTCCACCGTCGATCAAGTCAAAGTTGCATACAAAATGAATATTAACGTGAAGTGAAAGTTTTGTGTTTGACCACAGTTTTGTCAGTGAGGTAATTTAATGAATTTACAACGGTTCGTAAATTGTTGGTGAAAATTTTAATTTTTTTATTTTCTATCAGCGAAAGGTATGGGAATATTATTTTTATTATTAAAAATATATGCATTGAAATATAAAACGAGTAATGTTTTTAGTTTTAGTTTTTTGTTGTTGACTTCGCATTGTAATGCAAGAGTGAAAACCCACAACAGTGCGAAACAAAGAACATAGCAGAGTGAGGGAAGAAATATATGCAGCAACGCATATGTATTTTTGTTGATTGAAAATGTAATGTGAAGAATGCAACAGGGGATATGTAAGAGTTTTATTTTACAACAGTAAAGGTAAGAATTTTATTTACAATAGTAAATGTAAAAGTAATTTTTTACACAACAGTGTAAAATTGTTGAGTAATTTTTTTTGTTGAAATGTTCTTGGTGTAGTAGGAAGAATATATTTGTATTAGTTGTTGTTTGATTAATGAATACAAGTTTATTTTGGTTGAGAAACTCTGCTCTGCTCAAAAATTTTATAACTTCCCTGTGTTAAGATCCTGTGGAGAAAACAGAGCATTGCTTTATGTTCAGTTAATTTTGTTTTTGGAATTTTGCTAGAAAAATTCCAACAACTACCGACTAAAGACAAGAATCCAAATTTATTGCCTACAGTAACCTGATAATAATGTGGGAGCAGTGGTCAAATATTCTCGCTGGAATCCCCCTCCATCAAGCGCAGAATAGAGAGACAAGGTTCAGATTTGAAACAATGTGCTCCTCAACAGCATCATCTTTCAGTGGTCTTTTAGTGGACCCGCGTACAATTTTCTGTGGATCATCAACATCGCATTTATTGAGCCACTAAACGTAGAGATTTGAAGCAAAGCTTTGTAAAGATCATTCTGAAATGAAATGAGACAAGTAGTTTTTCAGCCTGAATCCCAGGGAAAATTCTTCATGCGAACATTGTGGCTGCAAACAATGTCATTGGTTCATCTGGCATCATGTTTTTGGCAAGACAAGATTTGGATCTCAAATCTGGTGCAGTGGAGTTCAATGGTCTCTATCTGAGATATTGAACTTCATTTAAACCAACCAAACAGAAATATTTGGAAGAATAAGGAAGAGGCCTTGGGGTTGCAGTGGTTCGTGCTTAGTGAAAGGCTCCAAACCGTACCACATAGATGCCGACTTCGAACTAACTACTTGCAAGAAACTTGAGCTATGCACGATACAGCCAGATCTAAAGCTTTATGCATTTGTCTACGTGAAGCCTATGTAGTTTTTCCAAACCTGCGTGGAATGAGAGACTAAGGAAATATGACAGATCAAGAAGGTGAAGATCTTGGAAGGCAATTGGTTGTTTCAAAAGGGAAGAAATGAAGGCTTCGGTGATTTCGTAACATAATATAGGTTTTTTTTGGGTGTTTTTTATTTCGTGGTGTGGGGTATGATATTTAGTTGTGTGTAAATTCAGATTAAAGAAGGATGGATGGTTGTTAAATTGGAAGTTCTGGCATCTAAAATTTCAAAATGTCAATTCATGTGTGTTAGTAATTTATGTGTGTTAGTAATTTTGGTTATGAAAAGGGTTTGTGGTTCTTAAACTAGAAGCCTCAGTGTGTGGAACATCAATTCTTGTAAGGTCAAAATATTTGACACATGGTGGTTGGTCCATATATAGGATGGTTCATTACTAGCAGAAGCCGGAACTAGCTAAGGTGTTAAAATTGTTGATCTTGAAAAGTTCATCAAGGATGGTCAAGGCGGTTATGTTTTAAATGGAGATCAAGTGACAGCTTGAAGATTTGCTGGTGAAAGAGCAATGTTTGTGAGATTCCAGAGTGGATGTGGGTGTTGATGAAGACCGGTTAGAAATATATTTATTTATTATTGAATATGTTTTCCATATAAGCAATAAGGGAGGGTGTTGGAGGTAATTCTTCCATGTCATGTGTAGTTGTCATTGTGAGTCCCTAGGAGTGAGTGTAGAAGTTGTTGATTCTTATCTAATGAGTTGGAGTCATTGTCTAGAGGTATCAAAATGAGTGGGTAATAGATAAAAACAGGTCAACCAATATATTTTCTATTAATTAATGAATGAGTGAATTACACACATATTTATACAATCAATAGTCTCAATATAGGAATTCTATCTTGGACGTACACTAGTGTGGTTGAAATATTCTATCAACCACACACTAAACTAGGAGAAACTAAATTCCTATTATATAGGAACAAACTCGTCAATTAGGAAATTACAACCATAGACAAGTAGGAATTAACTATTTCCAACTCCCCCCCTTAATGACTAGTTGTCATGATAGTCAAATCCACTACCATCAAGCGAATTGCATGTACAAAACCTCCAAAAACACAATCTTCCGCCCTCGGACAGTTCCACAACTTCTCTGATCCTACAGATCTTCTTGAAGGTGAATTGGTGTGATCCTGAAGGTAAAACCCATGCCCATTGGCACGATTAATGGCCTAACAGACGCGCCAGTTGGCCTTCCTGGCGCTGCTGTCAGCACGAAAAACGCGCCAATCCCCTTCTACTTAGAAAAAATCATATGAGTCCGAGCCAGGTGTTACTGCAGTCCACCTGCTCCTATGAGCACAAAGCTCCTGTGTACACACAGCCACAAAGGCAATCTGCCACCACCGGGCAAGTTCGATTTACCACCACCGGGCAAATCTGCCAATTTAAATATGCCACCACTGGGCAAAACACCGATCTGCTTCCACCGAGCTGATCACAGAGCTCTGATTCGCCACCACCGGGCAGGTCCGATCACGGAACCCCAATTCGCCACCACCGGGCAGACAAATCTGTTGCCACCGAGCAGAAATCTCCACGTGCCACCACCGGGAAACTCCTGTAGCCACTAAGGCTCTATAGATGGTTTTTGGCTCACCACCAACCATCACATTACCATGACAAAAGATGTTTTCAGGCTGACCACAAACCATTACAAAGTGGTTTTGAGATCACCACGAACTTTCAAATGCCTTTACAAGGCTTACATTCAACATTTGGAATTTCTAGTACATACAATGACTATTACAATAATATGCTAGGGAGTCTATTCCAAAAACCACACTGAAAAAAAAAATATACTTTGTTGTCCACCATAACTGTAGTTGCTATTGCTTTACCTCATTTATGAGAGGTCCACTGATAAAGAAACCAAAACATAGGCACTCACAGCCCCACGAAGAGAACACAATTTTCCCTTCAAGAACAGTTTTCAAGCATACTGCCTCATGTTTGCTAACAATCTGCAACAGGATCTCATTCATCCTCCAATCTTTGACGTAACTGTCATGTCTTCTCATATCTGGTAATAAATCACTCCTGCAAATAGATTTGTCTATTGTTGGAATGGCAAATTCCAACATAGATTTACACTGGTGACACTAGTTTTCCAAGATAAATGTCACAACAATCTAATTCTTTTAACCAGATTTACATAAATGCATTTACATGTTAAGTTGATCAGTCCTCAACATGAAGCAGAATAACTTACGAAGACAATTTATTTCATTAAAGGAGATATGTTTGAAACTTTTAGTTTCTTCTTTACCCAATAGAGAAACATAATCACATCAAGGCTTCCACACCTGCAGCAGACCCAACAAACCTCCATACACAGACTCCAGCTGTCCACGATCTTCCTTCACCGTGAAGGCGAAGGGCACAAACAAGAAACTTAAACCATGATAAGATCCTTGACAACAAGCTATTTGCCTCACTGCATCAGACACGACGAGCTCCTTGACCACGACAAGTGCCACACCACGCTGCTTCTTGAAAAAAAAAAAAATGCAGAAGTGGGTAAAGGAATAAAAGGGTAGGATAAGATTTCGCAGCAAAAAAGAAAAGGAATATTAAGTTTGCCTTCTTCCAAAGCAATCTTAGAATGGATAGAAGACACAAGCGAAACAATTGGACCTAAATGCCATCAATGCTGCTTCTTTCTATAAGCTTCGTATGACTCTGGAAGTTCGCAGAGACACTTAACATCATCAAGAAATATAAATTTCCATCCATTAAGGTGAGCATGGACAGCAATATCCATGTCCTCCACAGTAGTTCTTTCCAGCCAGCCCCCTGATTCCTCAAGGGCCTTGATTCTCCAGACACCAACAGTTCCATTAAAACCAAAAAAGTTAACGAAAACACTGTTGACCTGCTGCTCTACCTCAAAGTTGAAAGACAGATTGATATTTTGTAATCTTGTTAGTAGATTTTCATCTCTGTTGACAAAAGGACCATCTTGCTTGCACCAAGGCTAACTCATCATTGTCCTTAAAATGTGGAACTGTTCTTTTCAAGAAATCTGGGTCAGGCCAAAAATCTGCATCGAAAATGGCAACAAATTCATAGTCCTTCACTATTACATATCCGCTCTGGCACCGGCCTCGAGCTCCTCCATCGCCTTGAACGCTCGCTGAAATTTGGGCTCCATTTCCTCCACGAATTGTTCCGTAAATCCGATTCGGCTAATGTCCACATTCAGTCCAAGCTCCTTGTGCTGATAAAGCCATTCCAGGTAGTGCTGCCATACGTGCCCTTGCTTGCTCGCCTCTTTTGCTAGGCTGTTCATCTTCAGGAAACGGGCCTATAGTATACTCTGCAGTAGTTGCTTCAGCGTACTTACCTGCCTCATGTTCACAATAACCAAAAATTCTTTCCAATTAAGGATATCCTGAAAGGGCAAGTCGAAGAAGGGACTGCTGGATATGATAAATGTCAGTGCACCTATCAGGAATAATGGATTCCCATCACCTATGAAATTCAAACAAAACCCGCTGGAACTCAACCTTTGTGCATAAAGAGAAGGCTCTACTACAAGGGGATCCAACACAAAACCTGGATCAGTTTTCCATTGCGACAAAGTTGATTCAAGATCTGGAATTGCTTCCGGCCAGTTCACACAATAAGCAAGAAATGTTGAGACTGCCTCTCGACAGGCTTAAAATTTAGGATTTTGTGCCTAGGGGCTGCTGAATCAATGGGGGGTAAAAATGCCAATTTGCGCTAATAGGCAGAGGATAGCAGGAGACCTGAATTGAATTCTTCTTTAACTCGACAACATTTCTAGAAGAATCTATATCTATTCCCTCACACGAAACATAAAAGTGGTCTGCACCTAGGGATCTATTCCAATATGGATACTCAGTTCTCAGTCCATCTATATATCTTCTCAAAAACCTTGATTTATGTGTGGAAAAAGTGATTCTCAGGGCATCAATGGAACACGACACAAAGAACAAATGGGCTTCTTCTGGATCATCTGTAGTAAAGGCACTAGTCACAAGGCTTTCATAAAACATTGCCACAGGTTTACTGATGTCTCTAAACGTCCGGTTGTTGCACCACTCAGGTGACCCAAAATCATGGTGCTTACGAGGATAAATAAAAATCTTGAAATTTGAAAGCATTTGCTCATAATTTGCCTCAAATGTCGATGAAAAACAGTATAAATTATTGTGGGCTACATCTGTAGATAGAAGGGTTCTTTCATTAACACCGATATCTATATTTTCATAGAGAATGTTAGGCAATGTGCTACCTTGATTGTTGATCCCACAGACTTGTTTAGGAAGGTGAATAACCAGTGGTAATACTGACATCAGGATCGCTGCAAAAATCCTGCATCCCGATTCGCTCTAAATATTCCCCAGGAAGCTCCCTGTTGCTTCGATTGTTGATGAGATCCGGATGCACAACCCACAGAAGTGGCCTCTGAGTCGCTTCGAGGGCCAATTCACTCTAAATATTCCCCAGGAAGCTCCCTGTTGCTTCAATTGTCGATGAGATCCTGATGCACAACCCACAGAAGTGGCCTCTGAGTCGCTTCGAGGGCGAGTGCAAGCTCCTCCACCTACCTTTCGATCAACACATCCACAAGTCTCAGACAACGTATGATGGAAAAACAAATACTAAACTCTTTATTTTCCCTCAGCCCAGGAGGGGCCAAGCCCAGGAGGGCCAGGCCCTCACAGGCTCTGATACCAAGATAAAAACAGGTCAACCAATATATTTTCTATTAATTAATGAATGAGTGAATTACACACATATTTATACAATCAATAGTATCAAGATAGGAATTCTATCTTGGACGTACACTAGTGTGGTTGAGAGATTCTCTCAACCACACACTAAACTAGGAGAAACTAAATTCCTATTATATAGGAACAAACTCCTCAATTAGGAAATTACAACCATAGACAAGTAGGAATTAACTATTTCCAACTGTAATTTCCTATATATGGAATTGTTGAAATGAATAATAATAGAGTGTGAAATTTGTATTGTGCAAAATCTCTTTCTTGGCTCTCTTTATTTTTCTAATATTATCAATATTAAACAACTCCAATAACATAAACTTGAATACTACAGTGCAACAACCTTTCGTTCACACCTCGGTAAGGGCTATTCTAATAAAATGCATTCATTATATATATAAAAGAGTATTCTATGAAAGAGAGATTTTTGTTGCAAAATGAATGGAAAATCCGTAACAATTTTAATGAAATCCCATAGAATTATTTGGAAATTAGTGTCGGGCTCTTTATGGTGTCTAATCTATTTTGACCATAAAAAAAATGATTTAGACACTTCTATGGTTGGATTTCTTAAAAAAAAATGGATTCAAACAAGAAATTATCATCACCTAGTTAGAGAATGCCCATTTTCTTACCTAAATCATCACCTAGTTAGACAATGCTCATTTTCTTAGGCCAATAGGCATGTCTATTTTGAAATAAGGATTCCATAATTTTAATTTAATTATTAATTATTAACCATCTAGTGGATTGTAGAGTCAAAGGTTGAGATTGATATTCAAAGAAGCGAAGTCTTTTTCATTAAATTGATTAACGAAAAAAAATGTCATATGACAAGTGTCATATGAAGTAAGTTATGGTTTTTTTGGCATGTTGTATTTAGAAGCCATGGTATTGGCCCGTGGTATTTTAACAAGGGCTATTTCTAAATTAAGAATCTTCATAAATCTCCTGACTTAAGAATTTTGTTCCATGTTTTCTTTTATATATATGTGTGTTTTTTTATAATTTAGTTAGTTTTTTTTTATCACTTTTTAAATAATTTTACTAATTGAAATGTGTCATGAAATAAGTGTATTGATATTTATTTCTCACCCATGTTTAACTATCTTTATAGCTATTTAATTTATATGATAATCTAAGCAAATAATATATTCATTTTGACACACTTTCTCGTAATAACATAGATGAAGAATGAACAAATCCACACATATTTCATTAAATTTTAAATTAAAAGGTTATCTATGATGTTAAAAAAAAAAAACATTACCATTACTCTACTATATAGATATATATAATTGAATTTATATTTTGTCTTTAAAAGGAGACAAAAAAAAATAAAATTATAATTATAATTTGAAATAATATTTAGATTTAATTTATCAATAAATTTAGTGAATATTAATATAAATTTTTAATATATTTAATTACATTGAAAAAAAATATAGAATATTTAGTATTTTGAAGATAAAAAAAATATATTAAAAGTTATGTAAATTTGTAAAAAGTTATTTATAATGTGATTTTTTGGACTTATTGACTGGTAGAAACATTTGAGGTAAAATTTTGATTAATGGAATATTAGCTTGTTTTATTATTGTATATATGGATTTAGCACCTTGAAAATCTCTAGGGTACTTTAGATTGTGCAAGGGTTACCCATCAAGTTTATGATTTCAATAATTTTTTTTAAAGAAATTAAATGAGAAAAACCCATTAAAAAAACTTCAAAAAAATCTCACTAAAACCAATTCTATTTTTTTAAATATATTTAATTATAATAAGAAAATATTTAATATTTAATATTTTGAATATAAAATAATACCTTCAGTGTAGAATGCATAGACATACTATTTTTTTTATAAATAATAATAAATTATTTAAAATAATTAATATTTTTTAAATTAATAATAATTATTTATGTTTATTAATCATTATACTAATAATAATAATAATTATAAAAAAAAATAATTTAGAAATTTATTAATTTATTGAATTCAGTCTTTAAAAATGAAGGAATATAATATATCGTGTGATGGTAGCATAAATGAATGAATTGACCAAATCTTTAAAACGAAAAATATAATATGAAGCTATATATACCCATCGTTCTTACTTTGAAATATTTTTTAAACTGCCACAAAAGTAAATGCAACTCTCCGTTTCAATTTCTTTTTATTGTTCTGAGTTAAGAATAGAAAAAGAACTCTATGTCCTTACTTTGAAATATTTCTTAAATTGTGAAGAAAAAAAAAGGGGCACAATTTTGCCTTTTAATTTCTTTTTATTCTTTTTAGTTAAGAACAGAAAAACATGATTCTATGTTCATGCAATTGTAGACGTTTTATTTTCCTTAGATCCAACTAGCTAAAAAGAAGAACAGAAGAGTTGGTTTTAATTTCACATAAGATAGAAAAAACAAGACTATAGTTAACCAAAGTGCTCTTCTCTATAAATTTTGTTGAGAAGGAGCCACTAACAGTTGACTCAAACTTTAGGTGCCTTATTTTCATCGAACCTGGAAGTGCTCTTCTCTATAAATTTTTGTTTAGCAAAGGTCAATAACTCTCACGCTGCGAATAGTTGCCAAGTCTATTCACATTTACGAGTTCTGTTCCACTGGATATCAATTTCTCTTGATGGTTGGATTGCTCTTCTTGGATAAAAAACATCAAATTTATGAGCAGAAAATGGATTTCAATTGTGATATTCCAGAGGAGTTTGTTGATATTTTAGTCCAGGATTTCGCTTATAATCCAATTAGGCTTCCAGTTTCAGATGACCCTTCTCAGGTTCTTTACAACCACAGAACGCTAGAAGCGATCTGGGACAGCAAACGGGTTGCCATGAACCCATACACACGGGAACCCTTCCATATTGGCGATGTCATCCCACAGACGGAGGTCAGGTGATGGCCTCCCGCCAATTCTAAAAGGTCTGTTGTTGATAGGAATCGTGTCCTGGATAAATTAATGGTTGCTTTAATGTGTTGGTACGCTCCTCGGTAAAGGTTTTAGGGTTTTCACGGGTCTCTCCGGTTACCCACCTACACCTGCCGGTTCTCCTCACACGGAAAATCGACTTTTGTCAACCCTCCACTAATCATTTGTCATTTGCGCTTTTGGTCACTCTGCTGAAGTCCTGCTCTGCTCTGTGAGAGCTCTTTTCACCTCCGTCGCTCTGGTTTTCGAGGCTTGTCCTGTGGGTTCTCTCGACCCCTTCTTGCTTTTGGAGATGGTGTCTCAATGGTTATGGAAGCGTCGTTCTGTTGCACAGTGTTTGTATTCAGTTGACTGGTTTATTAACTTGATTTTCGCTGTTTAAAGCTGTTTCCTGCTCGGTTTACTAACAGGTTGTTTCATGGCAGGGATTACTCCAAACACTTTGCACTCCAGTCTCACTACTAAGGTGAGTTCTTGTTCTCTGCTAAAACTTCTTTTCCGTTTCTTTTCACGCCGTGACACACTCGCTCCGTGTCTTCAGGGGTTAATGGTTATTTTGTTGTTCGGTTCGGCCTCCTCTGTTCAGGTGAGTTTCTTCCCCTGTGGTTACATTCACTTCTTGCTTTCTTTAAGGATTATGTAGGTTATGGCTTTGCTAAACCGTTTCGTTTTTGCTTACAGGTGGTTCGATCCCGTTAGTTTCTGGTTAGCGTCCCCCACGACAGCTGACAATCATTCAAACCCTCCAGTTTCTCACTCCGGGTAGCGTCTTACCATATCAGTCTTTTATTCATAGAGGTTTTTCGAGGTTTAGTCTTGGTAGTTGTCTGTCGCCTGTGCGATGAATTTATTGAACTCTTGGTTGGTGTAACTTCTCCCGTCTTCTGGAAAATTAGTCGTGTTGTTGGGGCCTCCATTCTGCAATGCGTTTTTCTGGGTTATTCGAAACCCTGTCCTGTAGATGGTTATTAGGGTGCCTCGAACCCTGGTTCTGTAAAATCTTGTTGTTTGCTTAGTTGTCAGTTGGCATTCGTTATTTCAAACCCTCGTCCTGTCAATAGGGATGCTCAGTCGATAGGAACCCTCGGGTATTTGAAACCCTGGTTTGCCGACGCTGTTGGTATACTCTTGCTGTAATAATTTTGATGACTCTGTCCGTTATATAATATATTTACGCATAACTCTGTTTTGGTTCTGTTGAATGAGTTTTTGGTCTCGAAAGGACCGTGAGACAACTGGACTGTGTATAAATTGTATTTGTAATGAAATGATACAGCTATTTCAATTTCATTTTTGCATTGCTTTATTCATATTAATGTGGAGGTCTTTATGGGTTACCTGAGTTGGTTTACGCATGCGATTTCTCGTTCCCTTTCGTTCTGGAAGTAATATTGTTATGCACGTTCTCTGCTATTCTCGTTATCTCCCTCTGTCTGAAGTTGTCTGTACTTGGAATTGTTCTTTCCCCTCGGTCTGGAAGAAATATATTGTGCATTCACTCTCTGCTCTTCTCATTTATTTGTTCTATACTATTACTCGCACGCAAGTTTAGTTACACACAGAATTATATTTTCATGTATGAAATTTTCTTTTACAGTGATGATACAGTAGAAAAAAACAAAATGTTTAATTTTGGAAAATGACTGTATTTATTTTTGTTCTCTGTTTGAGGAATCGTTTACAATGTTTCTTGTTTCTCTTTTAACACACCTGAAACACTACAGTTCTGTTCAGGTAGAACTACCCCAACAGATTGGGTAACTGCCTATCAGTTTCTAACTGCCCTAACTAACATAATTGTGAAGAAACTAGTTAACTAATAAAAGGAACTAATTAACTGACAATCTATTTTGTTGTTCATAATTTCTATTTGAAAAAGAAACAATTCATGACTCCAATTGACCTGGTCCTAATGTCTTATGACAAAATAAAACAAATAAAATAACGTAAAATAACTGACAAGCCTACACCTGTCCAGCTATGTATGTATGATTTCCTCTTCGTGAGACTGTCAACCAACTTCCGTCTCCTTGGACCTGGATGCTCCTGCATCAGGCTCCCGGGGTGGAAAAAAGTCATGGCTCCTTTCCATGAGGTCGTCGACAGAATAGCCTGCTTTCTGTATTTGCGTCTCGTTAAGCCACGAACTGTCCTCTATTGGACGGTTCTTACACTTTACTAAATACCGCAAATACTCCTTCCTGCGTGTGTGCTTAGCTACCTGTGTGTCCAGAATCCCTTCGATCTCAACGGGTGGTGCCATCGGCATCTGTCTCGTCCACGAATCTCCTTCACATTTGGTGTCCCGCGGTGGCTCTGCTGCTGCATTATCTGTTGAACCTGTGACATAAGGAAACAGATCTGCCGCGTTAAAAATAGGGGAAATACCAATCCCTGGTGGCAACTGTAATTCATAGGCGTTCGCGGAAAATTTGCGAATGATCTTGCAGGGCCCGATTTTCTTGAATTTCAGCTTGCTGTACTCTCGTTTTGGAAACCGTTCCTTACGTAAGTACGCAAGGACTTCGTCCCCTACGTTGAACTGAACTTCCCGACGCTTTGTATCAGCTCGCTACTTATACCTCTAACTGTTGTCCTGTAATTTCAATTTAACCTGTTCATGTAAATTGCTCATAGCTTGGGCGAAATCTTCCCCATCAGCGCTCCGTTTCTCAAGTTTCCCCAAATCTCGTAACTCATGCACTCCTCTCGGATGGATGCCGTACAGAATCTGGAACGGACTGTATCTTGTGCTGCGGTTAGGGGAATCGTTGTATGAAAATTCTGCCTGCGCAAGTACACGGTCCCAAGTCCGGGAATTTTCACCTGTTAAACTTCGAAGTAGATTTCCCAGACTTCGGTTTACTACCTCCGTCTGACCATCTGTCTGCGGATGATAAGCGGAGCTGAACTGCAACTGGGTATTCAACTTTTTCCACAGAGTTCTCCAAAAATGACCAGTGAACTTGACATCTCTGTCAGAGATAATGGATCGTGGAAGACAATGCAGCCGCACAATCTCTGTGAAGAAAAGATGTGCTATGTAAGTAGCATCGCTGGTTTCCCTGCATGGTACAAAGTGCGCCATCTTTGAAAATCGGTCTACCACAACCATTACTGAATCAAAGCCTCGTTGTGTCTTCGGCAAACCCAGTACAAAATCCATACTAACTGAATCCCATGGTCGAATAGGAATGGGCAATGGCATATAAAGTCCAGTGTTCTGACTGTGACCTTTTGCCAAGTGACAAATTTTACATCTAGTCACGTACCTCTGCACATCCCGCTGCAACTTAGGCCAGTAATAAAAATGCTGTATCTAAGCAATCGTTTTGTCAATATCGAAATGTCCTGCCAGGCCTCCACTGTGTTTTTCCTGTATAATGTTTTCCCGCATAGAACAGTTGGGAATACATAACTGCCCTCCTTTAAACAGCAATCCTTCCTGTAGATTATAGTCTAACCACATGCTGTTATTTCGTAACAACGGGTTTTGGCAAGCCTCATAGGCCTCCATAAACTCGGTGTCGGTCGGATACAACTCTTTTAAATGTTCAAAGCCTAAAATCTGCATTGTGCTTTCCTGTAGAAGCAGTGTTCTCCTACTAAGTGCATCTACTACCTTATTTGATTGCCCACTAATGTGTTTTAGTATAAATGTGAAACTTTGTAAGTACTCAACCCAAGCTGCATGCTTATGGTTCAATTTATGTTGCTGCATAATGTACTGTAACGCAGAATTATCAGAGAATAAAACAAACTCGTTACCTAACAGATAATGTCGCCAATGTTTCAAAGCTTGCACAATGGCGTAAAACTCCTTGTCATAGGTTGAGTATTTTTGCCTGCTCTCATTTAGCTTTTCACTGAAATAAGCAACCGGTCTGTCCTCCTGACTAAGGACTGCCCCAATGGCCGTACCACTAGCATCGCAACGAACTTGAAAACGTTTGTTGAAATCAGGCAGTCTTAACACTGGTCTTTTAGTAATCTTCTTTTTCAAGATCTGAAAACTATTTTCTGCTGCTTCAGTCCAGTGAAATGGCTGATTTATTTTCTTGATCGTATCCAACATTGGTGCGCAAATCTCACTGAAATTTCTGATAAACTTCCTGTAAAAACTGGCTAGTCCATGGAAACTTCGAACTTCAAATAAACTCTTCGGAGAAGGCCAGCTAACTATAGCTATCACCTTTTCTGGGTCCATTTTTAGTTCATTTTCTGCGATGACAAAGCCCAGATACACTAATTCTCGCTGGAAAAAAGTACACTTCTTCAGATTAATTAACAGCTTGTTCTGCTGTAACTTCCTCAACACATTCTGTAAATGTCTAAAATGTTCCTCTTTAGTCTTACTAAAAATCAAAATATCATCCAGGTAAACTATTACGAACTTACCATTAAATTCCTTCAGCACTTCATTCATCAGGCGCATGAACGTGCT
>APFE031279626.1:0-17761 GCA_000404065.3 Pinus taeda | reverse complement strand
AGAAAAATGCTTTAACATCCTAGTTTATATGTTCGACATGAAGGATGCTCCAAAACCATATTCACCAGCTACAGGTAGAAGGATGCAATATTTTTTGCAGGCTTTAACATACTCTAGAATCACGTTGCCACTATGAATTGTTCTGATGCTCCAACCTAAAGGAGAATCCACTCTCCTACCTTGCACCACCATGTCACCCTGCTGAGCAAGTTGCCACTTGTGTTGAAGGATCCATCCTTCAGCTCACCATGACAGACCACATTTCACAATTTTTAGAATAGATCCACCTATCTCTTATCTACTCAATCAAGATAAACAAATAAATTTATTTCCACACAAATATTTTTACTGTCGCTCCTCTTACAACATCAGCAACATTACCAAATCATCATCAACACATCAAGCTATGAATCTCAATGTTTAAAAAACTATCATATATTCACAAACCCTAACTCAACATCTTGCTCAATATCAAACAATAGAAGTTTCTTGCCTAGTATATAAATAAAAATAAGCAAATACTCTGATCTCTACTAAATACGTTATAATTGTGATCAATAACATATAATTGTATTAAAAAAGATACCCATGCCCATCTCAATTTCATCATTCAGGTTAATCACATCCCCTTTATGGAATATATTTTGTCAGTGAGTCCAAAACCTCTATGACTTATTCATGCTAAAACTAGATTATGCCCATAAAATATTATATCACCGGGGATTCAAAAGCATCCACCTCCAAGCATTCATTGTTGTGTGTTTCCTGAACCCAATTCTACTCAAGAATGAGCTCAAAACTCATATATCGAATTAATCATTAGATAAAATGCCCATTTCATGGAATGTTAGACAAAATGGCCACTAACCAGTGATGGTGTTAATATTTCCTTCTAAAACTCACTATTTGTTCGAAATGATGACACACTTAAAATGAACTAAAGTTAATTTGACATTGGTGAAGGAATATCACAAGTATGAATATAATTGAAGCATGTCATATCATCCAAATGTAGCAATATATTGCAACCATATAGTGACCAAACATAATGTATTTAATTGTATATTTTGTTGCTCCACCTGTTCAAGCACATATAATGTAGCCATATGAACGATCACATGTCAGTATTTACATTAAGCTCACTATCAACTCAAAGCTTATAAAACTGATGTCTTCCTAGTCCAGCATTTTCTCCTTTAAGGTGTTGAAGAACAAGATCATCTCAATTGCTAAATGGTACTTTGATAGGAAGTGCACTCTAGTACAAACCCTAGGAAGTTGTAATGGTCAGCACAATGAAGATTTCTATAATGATGATAAAATCCTTTAGGTTGTTTAATTAAAGCACTAAGAACATTGAAAAACTTTCAATCTTCATACTAGGGCTACAATTAAGTGTTTGCAATGTGATTTTCATGTGTAAATAGGCCCGAAATAATCAATGGCCCCTGTTTTATCGTTAATATTCCTATGAAAAATATGCTCATGGGTCTGCTCATGTTCTAGCTCAATTTCCTTCACCAATAGTTTCACATTAATATTCGAAGCAGTCATTTTAAGAGATTGAATCCACATTCAAATAGGTTTGAAAAAGGTGTTTATATATTTAATTCTCAAGTTAGTATAAAAAAAAATTCACTACAAAGATATCCGTACCCTTGCAGAACTCCACATATTAATAAGCACTTCAAAAAGCTCTAACTTCATAGAGTTCACATCTAGAATATTCTTCAATAATGCACAACAAACTTCACTTTTCTTCCTTGGGGTGTATATAGTTAATATTTGAGTAAATATGTTAGCAGATAAACAAAAAAGTGTAATGAAAAAATAGGTTTCCTTTTTTTCTTTTTCTGATTCCTAACTCCTATTTTATTAGTTTAGATATTATTCTATTATTTCCTTAAAAAAACATTTTAATCATCGAAATTCCCTTAATAAAATTGAATGTATAATAAATTTTTAAAAATACCTTTTAAAAATTGTCCAACGGGGCATAAAGTTGAGTGTATTATGTTAAGGCACTTCGTGTTGTATAGGTCACTCATTTGAAAATATATGGGTGAAAATTTGAGCATGCTAAGGGTTAATGTGGTCCAGGCTGGGTGTGGTCCCCAGGGGTTGGAAATATTGAGAGGGGGGTGAACAAATATTTATCATGAATCAGTATTTTTGAACCTCATAGAGCATAAATTATCACTAACATCATATCAACGTAAATCAACATCACATGAAAAATAAACAATACCACTCAACAATGCACAAACACCAAGATCGTAGAGACCATATTTTTAGGTGGAAACCGTTAAGGGAGAAAAACAACGAAATGTTTCTTAATATCTGTCTTTAATAAAATTAACATCAATATTTTAAGCTCCAACTAAAGGAGGCTCCAACTCCCTCATTTACAAGCTCCAACCTAAAGGACGCTCCAATTTCTTGGTTTACTAGCTCCAACTAGAACAATGCTCCCACATCCTAGTTTATAGGTTCAAATTGAAGGATGCTACAAAACCATATTCACGAGCTGCAACAGGAAGGAGGCAATAATTTTTGCAAGCTCTAACATATCCTAGAATCACACTACCACCCTGAAGTGTTCTCGTGCTCCAACCTAAAGTAGACTCCATTATCCCGCCTTGTGCCACCCTGATGAGAAAGTTGCCACTTGTGCTGAAGGCTCCAACCTTAATCTCACCACGATGGAAAACATTTCACAATTTTTAGACTAGATCGATCTATCTATTTTCTACTACATCCGCACGACTGTCGCACATCATGGGCACATCTGTACCCATGATCTTAGTTTTTCGACTCTCCCATCCATTGGTGGTCATCACGAGTGCTCGTCCAACTTGAGACCTAGATACTAAGGTTGCGAGGGAATGGTAAGATACACTAGCTCATCAATCTCATTGTTTTTGCTGCATGAAAATAAGAAGCTAGATAATCAGATAAAATATGGAGATGTCCAACAAAATTTGTATGACTAATGCTTTCAACTAAATCTTCTACATTCTGACACGTTCTGCTAGCATCACTATGAGTAGAGGAAGAATGGCTAGTGAAAGACGAAGCAACTTCCGACTTGGTACCGAACGATGCCAATCTACGACACAAGAGCGATTTATGCCCGGACTATGTGGACTCTCGTTTCGATCATGTGGAAACCTTCCTTATGAGTGACTTTGCCTGTGGTGATCACACAAATCCTCTAAGTAATAGTACTCATTGCTAATTTTCTCTGATCATGACTAGAAATGGTGGCTTTAGGTATTTTTGACATCAATTCTCATGTGTCTTATAGGTTTGGTTTCTTCAAGGTGGTCTACATCTTATTTTTGTTCTGAAGAATATAGATATGATATTTTTTGTTTGCTAATATGTTGTGCTTCTTTTGGATACAGTGGAAGCGAAGTATTTTTAAGTATTGCTATGGACCTTGAGCATTTTTGTTTGGTTTCCTCTCAGCATATTTGGCCATAGGTGATATAATGAGAAAAACGTTTTTATATCTACTAGCACAATAGTTTTATTCAGAGAAATGGATTTCACTACAGGCCTTGAGCCTTTCTGTTTGGTTCCCTCTTAACATATGTGGCCATAGGTGATATAATGCATAGCTACCAAATTCGGTCGTACTGGAAGAAAAAGTTCGGAAATTCGATAGTTTGATTCAGTTCGTTAATTAATACATGGATTTGAAATTTGATACAATGCACGGTTTATTTGGTTCATGGATTAATATAGTAAGACTAACCAAAATTATAAATTTCTATTTAATAGTCTTCACAAACCCCTTTGGGATTGGGGAAATGGCATACAGTCGGATTAACACCTCTTATCATGAAATAAGAATTTGTATAGGAAATTCGTTAGCATTGCTTTAATATTTGTAAAAATCTATGACGTTTGATTTATACAATAATATAGAATAAGTTATTTAGATAATGGATATTGGTAAAATAAAAGAAGAATATATGTAATTTATATATTTAAAATCGGTAAATTTATCAAATTTAAATAAAAAATTGAAGTTAGTGATTTTATAAAAAAAAAAAAATTAAGATAGACCTTTTTGATTGGGATTTGAAGTATAAAACTAGCAATTTTCCCAAAAGGTACAAAGAGAGGCTGATAGGATTATTAAATTGGAATTGTTAAATTTTTCTAGAAGAGTTAATCAGTTTGTGGAAAACCTTGTTTTCTTGGATTGGATCATTGTGCAATTACTTTTCGAGAACACATTGAATGTCTTATTTCATTTTAGAGTAAGTTAATTACCCAAAATCAAGAGGTTAAGTTAATTACCCAAAATCAAGAAACCTCTATAGATGGCCAAGCATATATGGAGAATACATCTAATTCATATGCAATACCAAATCCATCTTTTCTTTTCTCTGAGTAAAATTTCAAAAGCATGAACACATGCCATTTCATATGCACAATAAACCCAACTTCTGAAATTTCAATGCTTGGATGCATCCCATTCAAAAAATATATCAAAAAAAGAAAAGACAAAAACATAGAACATTTAACAACTCCTACTTTCAAATGCTCATGTTGCTTTGATGAAGAACTTTACTCACCTACACATGCATGTTTCTCATGATATCATTTACAGTAGTGCTTCTGCTTCAAATCTCTTTAACCTCCACATGCTTGTTTCCCATGATATCGTTTGCACTAGTGCTTCTGCTTCAAATATATCTTTAACAAGATAAACTGTTATTTCTGTTTCAAATCTCTTTAACCTCCACATGCTTTTTTCTCATGATATCGTTTGCACTAGTGCTTCTGCTTCAAATATATCTTTAACAAGATAAACTATTATTTCCCTAGTTCAAGCATTTCACATTAGAAAATGTTTGTCCATTATTAATATTCACATTAGAAGATGTTTGTTTATGATTATTAATAAAAAACATGCAGGTCCACACAAAGAACCTAAGACTATTACAGCATTTCACATTAGAAAATGTTTGTCTATGCTTAATAGTACAGATTAGAAGATATTTGTCTATGCTTAATAGTACAGAGCATGCAGATCCATACCAAGAACCTAAGACTATTACATCCTTCATTGAAAAGGGTAGATCTTTTTAAAATCAACAAAATTTGGTAACAATTTCCCCAGGTAAGGTGGAAATGATCCAGATTTGTAATTAGTTTTTGTCTGTTTAACTTTTTGTTCTTTTAGTCTAATGCTTTGTGCTTCTTTGATAAGCATGGTGTTACTGATACAAAATTAGAAAGCAGATGATGTTCAGGTGCATGACATAAATTAAAAGAGCTTTCAGGCGCATTACAGAAATTAAAAGAGCCTTAGAATTTCGCAAGTTTTCCTTTCTGTCAGAACCTTTACCCTTCACCAAATAAATATTTATGGGAATTGGGGAGGGAGGAGCCTTCTAATGCCTTCAAAAAATTATCTTCAACTGTCTCTTGATGATAGAAAACTGTGGGTATTGCAACAAAGACGACTGATCTGCTACTATTGTTGAGCAATGACAGCGATAACTGGGGCATAAAGAATTCTGATGTCATCCAGCTCAGCCTTGTTATTGCATTGTGGACACTACACATTTATAGAAATAGAAAATTACAATCCCCAAGATTTGGTTGCAACAAAAACATAGAAACTTAATCTTTTTGAAAAAGTTCAAATATATCTTGAACAAGATAAACTGTTATTTCCCTAGTTCAAGCATTTCACATTAGAAAATGTTTGTCCATTATTAATATTCACATTAGAAGATGTTTGTTTATGATTATTAATACAAAACATGCAGGTCCACACAAAGAACCTAAGACTATTACAACATTTCACATTAGAAGATGTTTGTCTATGCTTAATAGTACAGATTAGAAGATGTTTGTCTATGCTTAATAGTACAGAGTATGCAAATCCATACCAAGAACCTAAGACTATTACATCCTTCATTGAAAAGGGTAGATCTTTTTAAAATCAACAAAATTTGGTAACAATTTCCCAAGTAAGGCGGAAATGATCCAGATTTGTAATTAGCTTTTGTCTGTTTAACTTTTTGTTCTTTTAGTCTAATGCTTTGTGCTTCTTTGATAAGCATCGTGTTACTGATACAAAATTAGAAAGCAGATGATGTTTAGGTGCATGACATAAATTAAAAGAGCTTTCAGGCGCATTACAGAAATTAAAAGAGCCTTAGCATTTCGCAAGTTTTCCTTTCTGTCAGAACCTTTACCCTTCACCAAACAAATATTTATGGGAATTGGGGAGGGAGGAGCCTTCTAATGCCTTCAAAAAATTATCTTCAGCTGTCTCTTGATGATAGAAAACTATGGGTATTGCAACAAAGACAACTGATCTGCCACTATTGTTGAGCAGTGACAGCTATAACTGGGCCATAAAGAATTTTGATGTCATCCAGCTCAGCCTTGCTATTGCATTGTGGACACTACATGTTTACAGAAATATGTAAAATAGAAAATTACAATCCCCAAGATTTGGTTGCAACAAAAACATAGAAACTTAATCTTTTTGAAAAAGTTCATAGGCTTACCGGAGAAGAAACAAACTTGTTATTCTCATTGCAGACTGATAATCTTCTGGTATTTCCCTGGCTGGGGAGAGCAATGGCGATTTCATTCTCAGGCCCTGACAACGCGGCTCCCAGTAAGGCATTTGTGATCAGGTAAAGTAGGAACAATACAAACTTGGCTGCACATAACCAGCTATGGCATTGACCTTTTAAATTGCATCTGTTGCTCCTTCGGCCCAATTCATACATACAAATAGCAGACTAGATGAAAGCACAGCTGCTTCCTACCAAATTCCAACTAAGCCAACCGAGGCTTTGTCTCACGCATACGGGAAAGAATATGATGGACCATGAGGTAAATCTAGAGAAATCTGACAAAAAAAATGCCCATAACGAAAATGCCCACCATTCCGTCCGCCCGTAACTGAAGACCATGACAATACAGTTAAACACATGTCACTCGTTGACTCCTCGTTTGCAAAATCTTTGTCTTGACATCCAAGGGCTCTCCAGTAACAATATAGAAAGATCAAACTTATCAAAATAATACCTGCCACATCTCCAATGGAAATGGCTACAATTGCTCCTCTACTTAGACCTTTGTTTTTCGTAACCATCTCCACCGATGGGCCTGTATGTGAAGGACCTAAATTGGGCAGATTGGGAATGCTAGAAGAAGTCAGAGGAGTTGGGCATGATTTTTGCAGGGGTGAACCACAGAGACCAGGGTTTCCCAGAAACGCTGTTGGGCCCTGATCAGCTAAGGCTCCATTCTGAGGAATAGCTCCAGTGAGCTTGTTGTAAGTAAGATCTATGCTTACCTTTTCAGGCAGATTGCCAAAACTTGCAGGGATTGAGCCTGTAAATAAGTTGTTGGAGAGCTGGAGAGTGCTTTGAAGATGGGTTAGATTACCAAGATCAGGAGGAATGGATCCATTGAGGAGATTGTATGATAAGTCCAACTGTTGGAGAATGGGGAGACTGTTTCCCATTCCTCGAGGAAGCAGCCCCGAAAAATTGTTATTGTTCAAAACCAGCCTCCTCAATCTAGTGCAATTGTTGATTGCCGGGGGGATGATGCCCACAAATGAATTAAAAGATAAATCAAGGTTCTGAAGGTACCTGAGCTTTCCAATTTCTTCGGGCAATGGACCTGTAAGGGAATTCCCATTAAAAATTAAACTCTGAAGACCTCCTGCATTGAAGAGCTCGCGAGGCAGGCTTCTATTGAGCCTGTTGTGTCTCATATTGACACGGCGAAGGTAAAAAAGCGCTCCTAGCACAGATGGGATAATACCCACAAGCTGCCTCTTCGGAATAATAATCCCGACAACACGGAGCTCTTTATCATGCCCAATCTGCGTACAGAGGATCCCATTCCAAGCGCAGGGGGTCTCTTCAAAGGCATTCCAGTTGTTCAGGGAGCCTTGTGGGTCTTCCAATATGGCAGTTTTGAATGCAATGAGAGCAACCCCATCCCTGTTTATGCCGAGAACATTACGAAAACTAAGATGCAAAATAATGACCCAAAGAAGAAACCAATTGATGAATTTGGATGTCATTCTGTAATTTGCACGATTGACAGTTTCAGGAGAAGTATTGGAGGAAGGGTCGTACTCTGGCAGCCAGGAGTTTTTCTGAGATTTGCTTCTGGTTTTCAACAATGCTCTTATATTCTACCCCAAGTCCTCTCAGGAGCACAGAGCTGCGGTGGTGATTAGAGAATTGGCAAACAATGAGATGGCGAAGATATTCCAGACAGAAGCTTTGCTAAAACAGGAAGGCCCATCCACCAGAAAAAGGGACCCCAGGGCCATTCCGGGGCCCCCAGCCAATGCCACCAAGTTCAATCCCAGCAGCAGAAAGAGAAACGCAAGGCCATTATTAGTTGGGGCGAGAGCTGCACCGAGATCCAAAACCACCAGCAGATTGAACACTAAGGAAGAACAATACAAATTTATATTTAGAGAAATATTTTTACTTGCCCAATCAAGAGACTTGGTCTATTATCTATAGTGAAGATGCTCTGTTTCATTTGGGAGGCTAAAATGAGTTAAATCGGCAGCCAAGTTGTGGATTTGTAATTTGGCGCTGGGTAGTTAACGACCTTTACATTCAATTTATTTTTAGAGTAAGAGTTTTTATTTTCCCAGGAATTCTCTGGATTTTTTATTTTATGATCTATCGTGTGTGCGTAGTAATTTAGGGTTTTGAGTTTTACATGGATGGATCAAGGCAGGCCCTGTGTACAGCAATATGCATGTGCATATTTGCTGAAGGAGGCTTTGCGAAAGCAATTTAGGGCGAAAAAGGGACCCCAGGGCCATTCCGGGGCCCCCAGCCAATGCCACCAAGTTCAATCCCAGCAGCAGAAAGAGAAACGCAAGGCCATTATTAGTTGGGGCAAGAGCTGAACCGAGATCCAAAACCACCAGCAGATTGAACACTAAGGAAGAACAATACAAATTTATATTTAGAGAAATATTTTTACTTGCCCAATCAAGAGACTTGGTCTATTATCTATAGTGAAGATGCTCTGCTTCATTTGGGAGGCTAAAATGAGTTAAATCGACAGCCAAGTTGTGGATTTGTAATTTGGCGCTGGGTAGTTAACGACCTTTACATTCAATTTATTTTTAGAGTAAGAGTTTTTATTTCCCAGGAATTCTCTGGATTTTTTATTTTATGATCTATCGTGTGTGCGTAGTAATTTAGGGTTTTGAGTTTTACATGGATGGATCAAGGCAGGCCCTGTGTACAGCAATATGCATGTGCATATTTGCTGAAGGGGGCTTTGCGAAAGCAATTTAGGGCGAATGGGCAGTCGAGTTTTAATGTCAATGGATTCGTTGACAATCATTTTCCCAACATTCATACAATGCTTACGCTGGTTGTGCCGAGTCTGTGTATTTTGGGGATGAATGTTCTTTTAATCTTAGGCTTTTGTCTATGCTAATATGTACTACCATGTTTACGCTGGCTGTGCCGAGTCTCTGTTTTTTGGGAATGAAGAGCTCCTGCATTGAAGAGCTCGCGAGGCAGGCTTCTATTGAGCTTGTTGTGTCTCATATTGACACGGCGAAGGTAAACAAGCGCTCCTAGCACAGATGAGATAATACCCACAAGCTGCCTCTTCGGAATAATAATCCCCACAACACGGAGCTCTTTATCATGCCCAATCTGCGTACAGAGGATCCCATTCCAAGCGCAGGGGGTCTCTTCAGAGGCATTCCAGTTGTCCAGGGAGCCTTGTGGGTCTTCCAATATGGCAGTTTTGAATGCAATGAGAGCAACCCCCATCCCTGTTTATGCCGAGAACATTACGAAAACTAAGATGCAAAATAATGACCCAAAGAAGAAACCCATTGATGAATTTGGATGTCATTCTGTAATTTGCACGATTGACAGTTTCAGGAGAAGTAAAAACTCTGAGAAGAACAATCCCACAAGAGCTCTGTTAAAAACAGTTAGAACCTTGGATTCCCAGTGTATCTTTTCTTCATTAAACACTCACGACCTCTTGCCATACAAAACATGGGTATAAACTCTAGCCGGTACCTTAAAAGGCTCAAGAAACACAATAAACGCGTGCATTGATGGGAGAAAGCAGAATTCTAACCACGCTTAACAAACGCCCAGAACCTTGTACACATGTCAATGAGGCTGTTGTTGAAAAATGCCAAGTGTCAACTTCAAAATGAAAGGGACGACGAAGGTCCCTTTCAAAGCAAAGGCCTATTGGCCTAACTAATTATAAAAGAACATTTTATATTACATGGAATAATAGGTGTAGCTATTATAGGTCATAAATTAGAATTTAAGTTTGGTTTTTGGTGTGTAATTGGATTTCTAAATCTCAATCTGGCCGATATTGCTGTTTTCACAAACCTAGTTTGCAAGTGTTCCGAATCTGAATGGGTCCGACAATGCTGTTTTCACAAACCTAGTTTGCAAGATTTCCGAATCTGTACGATCTACGTCAACGCTTCCCTTACGGATCAAAATTTGACTTCCAAGAATCTTCTGCTTCCATTAGCCCAAAGTCAATTCAACACTGGAGATGAATAAAGCAACGAAGTCAAACATCCCAACCCGCTCACACATTACTATTCCACGCTCTCTCCACGCAGTCAACCCACAAAGTTGAAACCACTGGTTAATGTTAAGGAGTTTGAACGTTAAAGCGGGGCTTTGCCATTGCGACCTTTAGACAATCATTTATCTTCCGTCTGCTCCACGAACGAAGAATCTGTAATTAATTTGAATTGTATTCAACAATCCAGGGTCAGGGTGTGCCTCCGTTCCTCCCCTCTATGTATGCATATAAAAACGAATCTCCCTCGTAATGCATTGTATGCATGCATCAAATATTTCATCTGCAACTACATCTCAACCATAAATCACGTTTCCATAACTCTCATTATCTCAAATATTTCATATGCAAGTATAGCTTCATAGCTCTCATTATCTCCAATATTTACACACTATTTCCATAGCTCTCATTATCTCCAATACTTACATGCTATCAACCATCTAACCCATCCACAGAAGATTGTGACGATACCAAAGCCTTCGCTGAACATAAGAGCAGAAAAGGATGATGCCTTACCCTAGGAAAATGAAAACTAATGTTTCTGTCATTCTACTTGCTGCCGTCGCCCTACTTATGTCGACGTTGTTGCTTAAGGAAGGCCCCTTTCTTCGGGTTGCAGCTTCTCCGGCACCTCAACCCGACGGAAATGCTCGCAGTAACATTGAATCTTCTCTTAAAGCCGCGGCAGCAGGAGGATGGCAATCGTTTGGAGGTGATGGTCGCAACCCCCTACTCGTGCTTGCTGCCCATCAACCCAATCCCCATCTGCCAACTCCTTCACACAAACGGAACATTCATTCTTCAGTTGGGGCATGGGCAGCAGGACTTTCTCTGTGCCGTCCAGCTTCACCTCAGTGCCCACGCAATGCTCCAAGTCGTCCTGGATGTTGCACTGCAAATTCTAAAGTGATTTCCAATGGAAAGGCAGAGTTAGTGAGGAATTATGAGAGCTCCGTTGATGCTCGAAAGCACGCGTCAGCAGATCAAGTTAACATCGCAGTCGAAGGAGAACCGCATAAAAGTAGTAACGTTCACAACACCCTTCCTCAACCCAATCCCCATCTTCCAACTCCTTCACACAAACGTAACGTTCATTCTTCCGTTGAGGTGTCACTTTCTATGTGCCCTCCAGCGGCACCTCAATGCCCAGGCAATGCTCCAAGTCCTCCTGGATGTTGCAAAGCAAAATCGGAGGAGGAGCAGCAAGTGAAAGCTAATGGCAAGGGTGAGTTAATGAGGAGTTATGAGAGCTCCATTGATGCTGGAAATCACGCGTCAGCGCATCATATTAACATGGCAGTCGAAGGACACCGGTTTCGCGATTCAGTCACCGCTCACACTCAATCCTTTAAATGTACTAGGAAATTAATTGGCTCTTGAACCAAACACAGTTTCTCCCACCACACAGAGCCCTGCCTCATATTCATGTTTCTCATGCCCCATTTTTCTTTCGTGCAAGTATTGTTATAGGATTTCATGCTAATCATTTGCAAGAATATAGATATCCATTCATGATTTCATAGCAAAATAAAATTTGAAAATGGTGGTGTTCAGAATAAAATTTGAAATTGGTGGTTTGCTAATCCAATTCGTGTTTCTAAATGTGGTTGTTACTATTAAAAATATTAAATGCAGAAAAATAAATAATACATATCGTAGAAAAGTATATTTTTGAAAAAAACTAAACCAAAAAGATTTAGGTAAAAATTTGAAGTAGGACGCTGCTAAAATCTGTTGGGAAGAAGTCTATAAAATAAATCACCATGCATCAATAAATAATACACATTGTAGAAAAGTATTTTTTTGAAAAAAACTAAAACAAAAAGATTTAGGTAAAAAGGTTGGGAGACCTTGAAGTAGGAGGCTGCTAAAATCTGTTGGGAAGAAGTCTATAAAATAAACCACCAGGAATCAATGAGGGGGAAGATTTTAGAGGCAAGAAGGTCTTAGCTCGAGGGAACTATGGGAGATAGTTCAAGGTTGGATGGAAGGTGCTCTATTCTGAAATATTACCTAAGAAGTAAGGGGTAGTTGAACTTTTGTTAAATCCTTCTTTCATTTTTATTTTTGCATAGTTCAATAACCTATGGTGATAGAAGAGGAGCAAGAATGTGTATTTGTGTTGATATTGATGTTATAATATCCACATGCAAGATTATGTATTATTTTTTTTATTGTTGTTCTTTGTCTAATATTTTGATATGCACACACCTAGGAGAACCATGTCAAAAAGAGTTCCTAATGAGAAAAGTAATGTGAAGTTAAGGATCCGTCTTACTATAAAGGTTAATGTCATATTGGAGTTATTTGATATTAAATAAAATGATGTCTAGGAACTTTTGGAATTCTTTGTAACTCCAAAGAAAATAAGTGGGAGAATAAAGTTTAAGGGTATATTAGATAGCAACTGAAGAAAGAAAAAAAAAAAAAAAAACTTATCTAATGATATTTTTGATGTATTATTATTATTAGAAAGTATGTATAGTCTAAGAGAAAAGAAACTTAGAGATTGCCATCATTTTCATATCTCTTAATGTACGATATTTTTATATTTGTAAGTCTATCTAGAAAGGTAAGTAAAGGAGTGCTTGTTCGTATAAACATAACTCTATTTATATTAATTTCTCTAGAATATGCACATTACAGATCCTAGAAGTCTTACATTTTATAAAAGTATATTAGAAGTAACTGTATAATGAAATTACTTAAAGTTTAGACAACTAGTGGTTAATATACAAAAGATTAGTACATAAAGTATAAGGAGGGGCTTCATAGAAAAAGATGGACACTAAAATATTACAATAAATGCAATAGTGAAGCTTAAAGACATATATATGTGTGTGTGTGAGAGAGATAAATTGTCTATACAACGATTCTAGAAAACCAAAAATGATTGCAAAGAAAGAAAGTAGTGTAAAATTATAAATACGTGACAACGGTAAGTCGCATAAGAGATCAATATGGAAAAATTGTATGATGAATCTAGTGTATACTAGATATACCAAATAATTATCTAAATATTTTCAGTTACAGTAATTGTTATAAAGCTACTGTAAACGTTATGTAGAAATTAGTATATGAAATGTAGAGCTAGAGTGATATATAAAGAAACCATTGGTGAACACTAGAATTATAACTAAAGGCAAACTTTGTAAAGGTTGACTTAAGCTGGAAGTAATCATAGAACTTCGTGCAAATTGCTAATTATAAAACTTGTAGAAAAAGGAACGAATTCAAGTTGAATTCGAATACTCATTAAAGAACGGACGCAAATGTATGACCCATAGCATATTAATGGAATTTTCATTTAAACATAATAATGTGTAAATTAAATTATATTTCCTACATTAGACAAAATTCTGTAACATGAACAACAGTCCAAGGACATAACTGAATATCCATTACATTTAGAGCTCAAGGCCAATACCCTTGACAATAGGAAATCATAACCCAAATAAGTTGTAGTAAACCCTCATGGGGTTGAAGTCAACAAAATTAAGAAACCCTATATGAAAAGTCTAAAATTCCTAGTGGAAATTCATGTATCACAACCATGCATGCACAAAATGTGAAATTCTCGGAAAATGACCGACCTGAGGGTAAACAAAATAGGAGTAAAAGTGTGGACTAAGAAGAAAAGTTAATACCCAATAGATGCAAATATTTCTTAGAGTGTCAAATGTTATACCTATAGCAAAAAGGTGAGAAGTCACAGTTAGAATCTTCATAGAATTGATAAACTAATGCTATTAAATGGAAAAAGAGAGAAATTTTTGAATGAGATATACATTCCATGAGTAAGGCCAACTCCTTAGTCCCTAGCTGATCACATTACAATATAAATGCTAGAGGGAATTGTAGCAGAGAGTCCCATCTGAGCAGAGAGAAAGAATTAGCCTTAATGGGAGGTAATAGAAATCCAAGTTGTTATGAAATAAATAAAAGGAAAAGTAAGAGTTCCTGGAAGTACAAGTACCTGTGATGGATGTAAAACACTGGGAATATACACCTAGGTAAATAAATGGGAAAAAAATATTTTATTATTACAAGGAGAAAAGTTATAGGAGTTATCTTATGAAATGTTTGCGAGAACATCAATTTACCTTTGTAACAAGAGCAACCTGAGGAGTCAGTAAATATACAAATCTCTCCCTCTCATATATATATTATGGAAGGGTATCGTGAGGAGTATTGACGATGGCCATCATGTAGGAAACATTCAAAATTAATTGAAAAAACATGGAAACCCTTATTATAGACTATGAATAAAGTAAGGGAAATCAAGTTCGGAAGCACCTCTAGAAGAGGAGAACAAATCTGTTCTAGTTGAAATTCATATGAAATTAAAAGAAGTGGGAGTGTATAGGCAACCAACACCAAATTGATATATACCTTATTACCCAAATATAGTTTGCAACTGCGTGATGAAATCTTCAAGGAATTTCTGGGTAGAGCAGAACAAAACATACGTGTACTTTTCTCTCCAATCAAAAATTTAGTTGGGTAGGAAAATAATATGTAGCAATCCTAATTATCTTATAAATAAGGCCAGCGAAATAAAGATAGTGATGGATGAAACCCCCATGGAAATTAGTAAGGTTTCATCTTGCAATAATGGCATCGAAAATTTAATAAGGAAAACAAGGAAGGGAAATTTGTTTCTCAAGCACGGTTAATGAGTTAATCGAACAACACCCAAAAATGAAATTTTAGAAATTGTGTGAGAAGATTTTACCTATATTAAGAAGTTGACCCCTCTACCAGGAAGCCAGGCATGTAAGGGGCAAGCCAAAGATACTAAAAACAAAAATAAGGAATGTTAATGCTATCAAGAAACAACTTGACTCTAGTTGAACTGTGAATGCCACATAAATGGGGATAAGAGCTTACCATCATGTCAGAGATGAAATATCCAACGAGCTCTCCAATGTCTAGCTAGGAATCTGAGCTAAATCACCTTAAAACTAGAGAAACAATGTAAGAGAAGTTTGGTGGCTTGTCGGAGATGGACACCATATTTTGTTTCCAGAAAAAAAAGAATAATCAAAGGCCACCAGAGGTGATACTAAAAAGGAAACCCTATGGTTTTCCCAAACAATCGTGACCGTCCACACTTCCCCAAAAATATACCACTCTCCATGGTCTAGTCTATTAGGCACGTGAGGTGCACATGGGAACGATTAGCTGGTAGTTATTTTTTTTTCCAAGTATACAAGTAGAGGGGCATGCAGCTAGACCCTCAAGTCTCACATTAATATGCTCACTCACTTACATAGATATGAAATAATTTTAAATCAATCTTGGAATAAAAGCACCATTTCCAATTACCACCTAGTATTTTTAGGTATAACTTCCTTATATATGTGTGTGTGTGTGTGTGTGAAATATAAAGAAACTCATGGTTAGTGAAACAAGGAAAAACTCACACGCAAACCTTCTTTAATACAGTGGGAGTATATGGATCCCCATACATGAATAATAGTTATCAATATAGAACAAAATATTATAAATAACGTAGGGCACTTATATTGTGCTCTAAATTACTAGTCTTTGACCATCGTTGTATTGCTAACAAGAAAGGTTTTATTATAAAGTATGAAAACAATTGATGAAAAACAAAATGGGGATCAAATTCCATGTGAATCATAGGTATAATTAAACTAATGAATTTGTTATACGAATTAAAGAATAAAGAAGGAAATTGTAGTTGACACTAAAAATAATCATTTTCTAAGGTAAATGGGGTATGTGACATATGGTATGAGAGCTATAGGTTAAATATTGAGGCCTATGGGCCAACCCGCAACTAGAATATAGAAATGAGCTAGATTAGTCTGAGGTGTGATGAACTGTCACTTTCAAAAACATAAATGTCCAAAGTATTATAAGATTTGAAGACTTGAAATAATCAGTATTAAATCAATTCGTGAAAAGGGAGAGGAATGAGCAGTTATAAACGGGAAAAGAAAAGCAAGTAACTCGCATATATGGACATGCACATGACCAAATATAGAAAAAATAATGAAATACCATTACACAGTTTATAAGAAGAGATGTACCAAGTATACTGGCATTTTGTAAAAAAATTCACAAATGCTTGTTGCTAGTGTTAAATATTACAAATTCAATAATGTTACTTCATGCACTCACTTTCTATAAAAGGGAGAAAATCTTTTTTTTTTGGTTTTTTTGGTTTTCTAGTTAAGGTGAATAAAGTAGTAAAATTTTATACATTGGCATAAGAGGGTCTTACAATATGGTTTTAAGAAATAGAAATAGAAAATGAATAAGATATGGGTAAATAAATAAATACCTTGTAGAAAGAGAGTTGAACTTCCTTAGAGAGAATCTATACGTACTAGAACAAGATCTAGAGGAAGATATGGAATTTGTGTGACCATACATGGAATAGAACAAGTCATTTTCGGCTAACCCTAATAAATTCTGGCCTCCAAGGTTACAATAAGGGTCACCACCATTGTGAGTAACCACGTGGTTCATGTTTCAAAGCACCAAGTTTACAAGGTGAGGCAAAATCTGTATTAACAAACATCCCTAGAAATCCCACACACATGAAAGTGGGAAGCTATTTCATTGTTTAAAAGAAGGTTGGTATATATATCTAAAGTTAAGGTTGGATATATAAGAATAAGATGGTTGTCAAAAAAAAGAAAAAACATTATGACCAGGAACCTTGCGCTTGTATAGAAAGACTCTTGTAACTATTATAAAAGCAATATCATGTAAATTGTGTTGATATTCAAATGGAAGTTGTACATGATTACGGGGAATAAATGAAATTTTTGTCCTAGTCATTAGAGGTCAAAATTTTAAGAAATCCAGCGATAATTATAGAACCTCGAGATACGAAAGGTAGAATAAATGCACACATGTCATTCTTGAATTCCCCAAAGAAATTGTAGTGGAACAAAGATATTAAAGAATAGGATTACATAGATTATTATTTATAACCTAAGTACATATTTATACTCCTATGATACTTATATGCATAATTTTACATAATGAGGATGTGTACTATTATTATGTTCTAGAAAGAGATACTAAGGAAAAGAAAACATTGACCATCTTGTTGTAAAAGGCTTGGGTCAACCTTATGGTCTAATAAGCCATAGCATGTGGTACAAGA
>APFE031279617.1:172601-193143 GCA_000404065.3 Pinus taeda | reverse complement strand
GATCCAAAATGGTGATGCCTTGTCTGTATGAGGAAAGTCCCAGAACAGAGACAAAAATAACTCATCGAATGTGAGATCTAAATATCCAGGAAAACCTCTAAAGGTGGTGTGTTGAAAATGCAGAAAGGAAGGGCACTACAAAAGGGACTGTAAATCTAAACCTCTTGATAAAGGAAAGGGATCTGATAATGCTCCTTCTGTAGAGGCGAAAACCAGCTTAGATGAAGGTGCGGATGTGTACTTATCTTCTTCAAGTGCACATGTAAATCATGAGGCATGGTTAATTGACTCAGGTGCATCCTTTCACTTCACTCCCCATAGGGAGTGGCTCTACGAGTATGAGAAATACGATGGTGGTGATGTCTTCTTAGAGGATGATAAGCAGGCTAGAATCGTTGGTCGCGGAAAATTAAAGTTGAAGTTGCAAGGTGGAAGGGTTAGAACACTTTCAGGTGTTTTGTATATTCCTGCATAGGCCAGAAATCTAATTTCAGTAAGCAAGATGGATGATGCAAGTGTAAAAACAGTGTTCGTGAAGTATACTTACAAGATGGTTTGGGAAGCACTGGTATTGATGTGGGGAGTTTGGATTGGAACTTTGTACAAGAGCTGCAAGTTAGCGTTGTTGTTAATGAATGCAATAATTGTGTGGTTCTTGAAAGTGGAGCAAAAAATCTAGTGGTCTCTGGAGAGAAGACCATGTTGTGGCATCAAAGACTTGGACATATTGGAGAGAAGAGCCTTCGAATACTTTATGGTAAAGGTATGAGTAATAGCTCCCTGGATTTTGATTTTTTGTGAAAATTGTGTATATGGGAAGCAGAAACAGGTGAGTTTCCCCTCTGGTGGTAAGAGGGTGAAATAGATATTAGAGCTCGTGGATAGTGATGTGTTTGGACCTGTGAAGGTTCCATCACTAGGAAAGTATGTGTACTATGTATCATTTATAGATGATTTCTCAAAGAGTATATGGATATATTTTCTTAAGAAGAAATCAGAAGTATTTGATAGGTTTAAAGAATTTAAGGCTTTGGTGGAAAACCAGACAGAGAAGAAGACAAAGGTGCTGAAGACAGATAACAGTGGAGAGTTTTGCAGTAATGAATTTGAAGAATTCTATAAGAAATGTGGTATAGAACAATAAAAGACTACTCCATATACACTTGAGAAAAATTTAGTTGCAAAAATAATGAAAAAGACGATGATGGAAAGGGCAAGAATCATGCTCAGTGTTGCCAGGTTAGGACAAGAATTCTGGGTAGAGGTGGTGGAGATAGCATGTTACCTGGTCAATAGATCACCTTCATCAGTGTTGAAGGATATGATTGAAATTTAAATAGGAATGCAACAAATTAAATATATAACCATACATATAGAGATTCAACAGAAATAATACTTCATTTCATTACTGTAAAATACTGAAATATACTTACAAACAGAGATGGAAATAACTATCTAGGGTAATGGTAGCTTATCTCTAAGAATAGATGTGGCAGCTACATGTCTCTAAACTATGTTACAATGAGGCTCGAAGGCCTATTTATTGTTGAGAAACAATGGAAAACCCTAAACATCCAAAAACCTAACCCTAGATGATGAAATGCCAAACTGTGGGCCCCATTTTGGTAAATTGGAATATCAAGTTCCTGGGTCGTAACTTTGGCATACGATCTCTGTTTGATGAACACATTACCTCGTTAGAAAGATCTATCTGAGAACTATTAGTTTAAAATGGGAAGCATTAATCCATGGACCCACGTTACTCCCAGTTTTCCCAAAAACACCGTTTAGGGCCTCAAAATGTCTCTGGAAGTTTAGGACCTAAAAAGCTGCCAAAAATAGTAAATTGTGCTGCAGCTAAAGAAATTGAAAAGCTAAAAGAAATGGTGGGTGGGGTCGAGGTGGACTTGGTGGGTGGCCACCAGTATCCACCAAGATCATTCCTCCCCCCTTAGGAAGCAATGGTCCCCATTGCATTGAGTTCGTCCACGACATGAGGAAACTTCTGCCTAACTTGGTCCCTAGTTAGCCACATTCCCTGTTGAAGGAGTTGGCCTACTTTGACAATTCGATACAATTGGATATTATGTTGGTGAGTGTGATTGATCTGTGTGTCCATGATCTGACCAGTTTCAACTTGTTCCATGCAGTCTGGATTTAACTATGTGGGTGTGAGCCGTTCTGCAATGTCGGATGTGTCTAGTAATGGTGGAAAGTATGGCCAAAGGCAGTCCACATTGAACACTAGGTGCAGGTCATGGAATGAGGGAATGCTGAGCTCAAATGCATTATTTCCCACAACCTTGGTAATGGTGTAAGGACTATATCAGAGTGGTCTAAGTTTCCGATAGGCTCCAGTAAGACATTCTTTTTGAAGATGCAACCAAACTTTGTCACCGAGCTTAAGCTTGTGTGGCACCTCATCTTAAAACATAACAAAACTATTACATAACATCTAAAGATGTACAATTGAAACACAAACATTATTATTAAGTAAATGGTAAAAAGAAATTTGAAATAACATTTAAAAAAAATAAGATTATTCTATTGTCAACAATAGTTTTTTAATAAAAAATGATATAATATTCACATAAATACTCATATTATTCAAATTATATCATTAATTATTTATTGCCCTCGAGTGAACAATCACACCATCATCCAGTGCCTCATCTTCAATTCCAGCACGGTGCGAAGAAGGTGACTGTAATAATTGTTTTATCCAATCATACGCTACTTCTTCCATTATCCTCAAGTCATCGTTGTAATGATTTAGAAAAGAAAATTGCTCACCCCATGATCCGTTCCTCTTAAATTTCCACTTAACACATTTGTCGTTTCCTCATAATCTCGGTATTGATTTTCTGTTTTTTAAGTCCACGAGAGGTGATAGTCTTCCATTTTGGCTTTTGTAAGAAAATCTGTGCCCTTCCAATATTCCAAATCATAAACTGGAATTGTCACAAGGTAATTACTTGCCAAACAATTGGGAGGAAAGAGATACAACCAAACTTGGCATGGAAGACCGTGGACAGATCTCAAAGGAAACGTCATCAACTAAGTTTCTTGTTACTTTATTTCATAAGAAATGTAGTCCATTCTGATTTCAGTTCAACTTTATTTAATTTAATTCGCACTCGCATACATTGTACATAACCCATTGAGATTTTCATTTAATATTGGTGCCTAGCTGATTCGTTTGTGATAGAGTGTTTACAGCGGTGTTGATATAGCGATGGCTGGAAATTGAACAGCTGACGGAAGAATAAATCGGACGAGAATGAACCTAAACATTAAAATACTTTGACAGGAATGGAATCACAAGTTTCTCTGAATCATTTGACATTATGTGACATTCGCAACAAAAGTAGGTAACGAATCACAACCAGTCATTAATAATGTTAGGAATAAAAATTACTCCAACATACAAAGAAATATTGTTTAGTGAGAAAAATGTTGGCCAGTGAAAAGTGGAAATATAGATGAATATGGATTCCGGAAATATCGAATTAATTTATCATATAATAGTCACTGTCACTGAATAATGGAGACCGTGGGCTGTTGCTATTTTGCTCAGTTTTGTTCTTTGAAACAACATTTAACGCTAACAATTTTTTTACAAAAGCAGTAAAGTACGACGTGTCAGCATAAAGTTATCTTAGTGGCTTATTTTATTTTATAATTTGTCCACTGATTTTATATTTCATTTAAGTTGTAATTAAGAGTATTAGTAGAGGAGAGTCATCACTAAAGTAATCTTATTACATAATTGTGGTTTAAGGGGTTGATTAACTGCACCACTTTAGTATTTTTGGAAATGTGATTTGTGGATTAAGGCTATTCGGAATTTGGGTTTACTTTTGAGAATTGATTTAGTGGATTAGCTCGAACACCTTTGGTAGGGGTTTTATAGGCTAAGAGGCTGATGACCTTATGAAAAATGATATTATTTATTAAAAATTTAATTAAAAATTGTGAAAATGATATATTTATTTTAAATTTATAATTAGTAAAATGAATGTATAACACATTTTATAAAGGTAAATTTAATTTAAAATTATAATAAATTAAATTATATATTTAAATATATAATTAAGAAATAAATTATAATTTTTTTTTATTTTTATTTTTATTTTTTTCTGATTTAAATTTAGATATTTGAAAACATTGAATAAAATTATTTTTTAATGTAACATAGTAACTCTTATTTGTTATAGGTGCAATGAATTCTTTTGTTATTGAATGCAATTATAAAGCATTTATACAAGAAAACACAATTAACATATCGTTTTCCTAACTGTTATAAAAAAACTATCTAAATTATCAATTCCAATCTACTAATGTCTCAATATATCGCAAAAGATTAGTTAACATTCCTCCTCTGTTATGTGGAATTTTGCATCTATCGATAAACACAACTTCCCTAGGTGGGTAGCTATACCTAGAGCAATAGATTTAAAGAGCTTAACCTTTTCCTATAGAAGATAAATAAGACAAGGGACCTACTTGCTATCTTTTGCTTCCCGTTGTCTCCTTTGAATAGCTCTTATCGCTCCTTCTCGAACTGAATCTGCATGATAAGTATTTGCAATCATAAACAGAGGACAAAAACCAATCAAAGCAAGAGATCTATCTACTATAAGCAAATGGAATGGAAAGCATTTACACATATAATCGTCATATATAAAGACAAGAATATGGGAAAATGTGTAAACAACTTTATTAAGTAGAAGGAAGAGCTACAACCAAAGAAGTCTGATCCCATGTCACTCATCCGGCTTGAGTTACATCCTTCATCACACCAAAAACACAACACTCCGGTAGCATACCAATACTTGCTTACAATCTCAAACCTCAAACCAACAGTATCTCCTTACAAATTCTCAAAGTCCAGCCCCTAATCACTATGATGAGTGCTCAATTTATAGGGAAATGGAGGCAGTTTTGTCATAAATTGAGCATTGAATGGCTTTCCAATTTGGAAGTTAGTTTCCATGGAGGAAGGGATGAGAGGATAGGAGGTTATTTGATTCATTCCCTATCCAATTTCGAGTTCATAGGAGAGGATAGGAGGTGTGAATCTTCTAGAATGGTCTAGAATGTAGGAATATTCACAGAACCCTATGAAGGTTTTGCTCAATCTCACCCAATGTAGGTCAAAGTGGGCCTAGGTTCTCTACAAAGTAGGCTTGAATGGGCCCAAGTGCTCTACAGTACAGTCACCTTTAACCAAGGCTGCGCTAGTCTCTCAAGGAGTCATTTCAGGATGTCTTCAGGCTGAGAAACTCTCAGGAATGATGGCATTCAATGTGATGACTTGTCTAGGGCATGTAGCAATTGAATTAAGGTTTGATGAACCCTAAAAGTATTGATTTGAATGATGGGAGTGATGTTCCCAAATAGACCTGTAACAGTTGCCCCCTAAAGTATGAAGTCGAAAATGATAATGTCGAATGATATGCTTTATGATGTGATGAGGAGGTTCTAAAGCGGATGGTGACCTTCATCAATTACAATACATAATATCATGATATTTTGGATTTTTCATGAATCGCTAAGGGAAGGCATACCCATGCTCTGCATATAAACTTTCATTACATGTACATAGATACTCGTCTATAGGTATAGTCCCATGATGGGATGACCATCAGTGTAAAGTCATCATATAGATGCTTTAGTACTCTCATGAAATCGCAGCCCTGATGGATGAAACTAAATCTGGGGTCTTCTATCTCGTCTAATCATTCGCTCAAGTACGAGTCTAACCATGTGAATATGTTATTTGAAGTCGAACATGGGAAGACACCATTTGATTACCAGCTAATGATGTAAGTTGTTAACAAACACAAGAGAAATCACCGATAATGATAATGATCCTCAAGGTACTGCAGTACATTCTGCACGGTGTGAATGGATGTTTTGATGTCGAACACCATATAAAGTCTTTCTGTCAAAGGCTAGTGATGTCAACCTATCGCCAAAAGCGAGAAACTTGCCATTGATGTATGCAAGCCCCAAGGTACTAAAAAAGTGTTTCTATGTCAACTTCTTGGATAATGTGTTGATGTTGACAAGAAGCGACTCATCACAGGAGGGCCTTGATGTATCACACATCAACGACACGAAATGAGTGTAATGATTTTTGGAGACGGAATGTAACTGATGACAAAAGGTTTAGGAATGGTGGTCATGAAAATTAAGGTTTACGAGTATTACAAAGGATGATTTTAATTTAGTGACTTCTCTTGAACATGTCGGTGACAATGAATGAATTTGCAGCATTGACCCAAAATCAAAGTAATGGATGGTATGATAGACCATAGATATGATAACCATCAAGCAGATAACCCAAGCCAGGTAGCCACAAAGATGAAGTGAAAGTGTCATGTTTAAGAGCGACCTGCTACCATAAAGTGGTTTACCCTTTTCCCATTTTCCCCGATAATTGTTGACCAATACCTCTTTATTTTTATTAAGCTTGAGGAGGATAACATATGCTTGTTGTATACTTCCACCCTTCGGGTGAATCCATTGCTATGTGATGTTTTAACAAGTCTAGCGAAGGTGAAACTCGATCTTGTCATGATGTACAAGTTTGACGCTATTTGATGTTTTAACGAGTTTAATGATAGTGATAACTCGGTCCTTTTCATGTTTAGAGAGTTTGAAAAGGGACAGAAAGAAAACTCCTCAAGTTCTTTTTTGTAGATTTGTCTCTCAAGTCTGAAAATCCATAAAATAATATGAGAGAGAACTTATTAATCATGTCCAATCAACGTATTCCTTTTTCATAAATAATCTATCTCAATCAGGAAAAGGGTTAAAATTATGCTGAGTATATGTCGTTTCTAATCCATTAATGAGCTGAAAAGGACAAGCACTCGGAAATCTTTTCATATTTCAAGAGTTTGAAAATGGCTTAAAGAGGACTCCACTTAGAGGAACGAGTGGTGTCTAGGAAAGCAATTGGTTCTGGTGATGTTGGAACTTCTAAAAACATGTTGATTTATGTAAAGATGTTGGCTAATAAGACCTCTCATTGCAACTGTTCCTCAAAAAAAAGTAAAAAAGGCCAAGTGAAAGTGTATGATTGGCCAAGAAAATAATGGCGATGGAAGAAGACAAACCAAGTCTCATCTAATAGAAGACACTGATGGAATGGCAATCACAAGGGTTAAAATGGAGATGGGTTCATTTTTACACATGTTTGAACCATAACGTACTATGCTTGGATTCAGTTTCATGTTTACACAAGCTTGAAACAAAAAACTTTGCTTGGATTAAGATTCAATTTTACACAAGATTGAAATGAAAAACTATGCTTGGATTTAGTTTCATTTTACACAAGCTTGAAATGAAAAACTATGCTTGGATTTAGTTTCATTTTTACACAAGCTTGAAATAAGAAAAACTATGCTTGATAGTGGTTTACATGCCCTCAGCATGATGACTTGATTCTAGGTGCATGCCCCCCAAGCTTCATTGCATTCACCTAAGTAGACTACTCATGGCTATGAGGTGGATGGAATGAAGGTTCATTTTCGAGATCAAATGAAAGAATCGATGAGGATTTTACGAGATCTAATCAAAGACTCGAATTGGAACTTTGCTCCAGGGGACCTTTCTTCATTTTTTGATGAGATTTACAGAAGACAAGGAACTCTGCTTAGATTCCTTGTTTATTTTTTTAACGAGCTTGACACAATACAAGGAACTATGCTCAAATTACTTATTTCATTTTTTAACGAACTTGACACGAGACAATGAACTATGCTCATATTACTTGTTTCATTTTTTAATGAGCTTTACACAAGACAAGGAACTATGCTCATACCCTTTGTTTCATTTTTTAATGAGGTTTACATAAGACTAGGAACTATCCACATACCCTTTGTTTCATTTTTTAATGAGGTTGACACAAGACCAAGAACTATCCTCATATTCCTTGTTTCATTTTTTAACGAGCTTGACACAAGACAAGGAACTATGCTCATGCACTTATTTCATTTTTTAATGAGGTTGACACAGTAAAAGAACTATCCTCATATTCCTTGTTTCATTTTTTTATGAGCTTGACACAAGACAAGGAACTCTACTCATACCCTTTGTTTCACTTTTTAACGCGGTTAACACAAGACCAAGAACTATCCTCATATCCTTGATCATGACCCATAAGAGGTCATGAATTCCAAGAGGTTCTCATCAAATGGGAGAACAATGCTCTGGAAGGGATAATTAGAGAGATCTAGTTCCAATACCCCCAGTACATAATGTACAACATCACGGAATTGATCATCCGTTGATGTAGGCATAGAATGGGTTGCCACATAATTGACCCATGGCGGGGAATATAACATTGGAACAAAAGGATAATTTAGGGATGATGGTTGACTGGAAGCCATTTTTGGACTGGGAAATGAAAGCTTGTCGATGCTGATAATTATGCCTTCATGTGGGAACACATCACTCAAAAGAGTGTTGAAAAAATAGCTCCCATGTCATAAACATAGACGCGCCCAAGAAGTAAATTGTAATCGAAAGGGCCTAAGGCTACCATCACGTTGAGATAAATAATTTTTCCTCCTAAAGTAATAGGCAACTGAGGAAGGATCCGTAATGGTTGACTGGTACCTCTGTTAAAAGCTAATAGATTCTGGGTAACAGGTGCAAGTGGCAGTGAACTGAGCACTTGCCAAGTAGTGGAGGAAAGGATACTCACAGATGCACCTTCATTTATAATAGTGCCAACTAAAATTATATTACAAATTTGTTCTATGATCTGGAAAGGCACATAAGAAGGAAGACGACATCTTGTTAGTCTATTCCAATCGAAGGAAGTGACCAGACTACTTGGTGGGGGTACTGTAGAAACGGGAGAATTAACCCCTTGAGTTATGTGAGCGGGAGGATTTTCCTCCTATATTGATGGAACAGGAGGATTACCCCCAAGCTCATTGGAATCTGAAGAAATGAAAAGAACTTGAGTGGTATCATATTCACTCTCTTCAGGAAAGCTACGATTAGATGAAGGTGAAATCGAGTCAATTATTTCCTCGACCTGTGATGGGTAAGGTATAGTCTCATGGGATTCACATTCAAAGAGAGTGGGTTTGATCAACAGTTGATTTGGGTTAGTCACTTTATCAACTAGTGAAGGATTTAGGGATAGTCTCCTATAACCAGATGGAAGTCGCCACAGAGAAACAAGATGATTATCCAACACTTTCTTGACTTCATCCAGATAGGGACAAAGGTGAACGGGGTGATTCCCTTCACATAGCATACATGGAAACTTAACCTTATGCTTATTTCTATGAAATTTACTACCACCAGTTCATGGTGTGTCACCAACATGATCTCAAGAAGTTGATGACACAAGACGATGTGAAGGAGAAGACCATTCTTCTAATATCTAAGGAATATCAAGACAATTTCAAAGAATATGGTCCCCGTACAAAGTTTCCATGGATATCGAACTTTATGAGGCTTATAAGACGGTTTCTCATTAGAAGTTGCATTCAAAGCAATGGTTGCTTGGTTGCCCACCTACTGAATTTTATTCTTCTTCTTAGCCACCTGGTTACTAATACCAATATTTTCACTAGGCGAAGAGGAAGAAGGGGAGGAAGGAACAACCGAGGAAGAAGGTAAAGGGTCAACTTTAGGATCAAATGGAGGTTGATTTTGTCCAGTTGGAGTACACGATTATGGAGAAATCACGACATTTTGAACCATGGAGGTTGAAAACAACCATATTGGAAAGCCAATAGTAAATCTCGGAAGGGACAATGTATCCATATAAAGAGCACCAATACTTCCGAAAGGAGGAAAAGGACTAGGATTCCCATCAAAAGGAATTTCTTGATCGGTGGACTCTGGAGCTGTTGCCATATGTCTCAACCTAAGATCAACTAAGGAGTGAGCGTTGAGGATGTTATCTGTTGTCAATTAATTTTATTTTAATCAAAATAACATAACAAAACAAAAGAGGGATAATCTAGGAAAAAAGATTACCAAGTAATTGCGAACTCCAATATACTGCCTCAGTAAACTAAGGACTTAACATACATGTTGGAAATCTCCCCGAATGCTATGTTTGGTGTATAAGGAAGCTGTCTCGGTTACCTAAGGATGGATAACAACCTAATGTAGTCCTCCCATATGTACCCAAAAGTACGTGGAGGCCCAATCTGTGTTAGCGTCGTCTAATGTGAAACCATACAGTGAGAACATTCATTTATACTTTACATACTATAACACTGCCCTATATACCCAAAGGTATGTGGATGAGTTACGATATACTCACGTACATGGAATGAGGTATCACACTCAGAATGTATCATAGACAAGTTAGTGACAACTGCTATGTTTTATGACACCAGAACACGTCTCTAGCATAGACCTCTAAATGTTATGCATTAATTTACAATGCTCCATTAGGTTAATTGAGATAACTTTTAAGTTGATCTTCTTAAGAATTTTCCTTTCAAGGTTCACCATGTGATGTATGTTCGCAATTGCTAGAATGCAACTAACATGAGAAACATTCTTTCATTCAATTAACAATGAAAACTGTAGCTGGTAAGGGATAGAGCAATTAGATATTTGACAAAGAGCAAAGAGAAAACCTAATGCAATTTCCCTAGCTATTACTATCAAGCATTCACAAACTACAATATGTAAAATTCAAGTATTTCTTTTCAATTCCCTTAATGTTGAGATGAATAAAAGGAAACTAATGCACATACAATCAATCAATATTTTTGCAATAAACAAGGACTTTATGATATTTCCTTTATGAAATAAATGAAGACTTTTACGACACTTTCTTTTCAGCAAAAATTAATCGACTATAAACCAACTTTGACAATGAATTGATAATTATAAACAAAACTCTCAAGAAACACTAAACAATCAAGGTCAAAGTAGGTCTAATAGAAGAAATACAAGTTGATTTCAGAAGCAAAATTGGAAAATTCCAAGCCAAAGATGGGTTTTTAAGCTTAAGGAGGATCAATGTAGGTCAGAGTTGGAGTAACTGCATTGTAGAGCACTGTCTCTAAGCCAAGGGGGCTCTACATAGCACTATCCCTTGACCAAGCCTATGCTGGTTCTAGAGAGGCCAATCAAAAGATATCTAACCTTAATTTTTTGACCAAAAACAAGTCTTCAAAAATACTGAAATAAGATCAATGAAAGAAAGTAAAGTCTACTAGGGTGTACTATGATGAGGATAAACTACTCGAAATGATGGTCGATCCCCAGCAGAGTTGCCAATTAATTATGTGGAATTTTGCATCTACAAATAAACACAACTTCCATAGGTGGGTAGATACATCTAGAACAACAGATTTAAAGAGTTTAACTTTTTCCTATAGAAGATAAATAAGACAAGGGACCTACTTGTTATCTTTTTCTTCCAATTGTCTCCTTTGAATAACTCCTATCGCTCCTTCTTGAAGTGAATCCACTCGATTAAGTACCTTCAATCATAAACAGAGGACAAAAACCAATCAAAGCAAGAGATCTATCTACTATAAGAAAATGGAAACAAAAGAGTTTACACATATAATCATCATACATAAAGACAAGAATATGGGAAAAGGTGTAAACAACTTTATTAAGGAGAAGGAAGAGTTACAACCAAAGAAGTCCGATCCCATGTCACTCATCTAGTTTGAGTTCATCCTTCATCACACCAAAAGCACAACACTCTGGTAGCATAACAATACTTTCTTACAATCTCAAACCTCAAACCAAAAATCCCTCATTACAAATTCTCAAAGTCCAACCCCTAATCACTATGATGAGTGCTCAATTTATAGGGAAATGGAGGTGGTTTTGTCATAAAGTGGGCATTGAATGGCTTTCAAATTTGGGAGTTTGTTTCCATAGAGGAAGGGATGAGAGGATAGGATGTTATTTGATTCATTACCTATCCAATTTTGAGCTCATATGAGAGGATAAGTGGTGGGAATATTCTAGAATGGTCTAGAATGTAGGAATAATCCTAGAACCCTATGAAGATTTTGCTAAATCTCACCCAGTGTAGGTCAAAGTGGGCCTAGGTGCTTTGCAGAGCAGGCTTGAATGGGGCTAAGTGCTCTACAATGCAGTTACCCCTGACCAAGGCTGTGTTGGTCCCTCAAGGAGTCATTTCAGGATGTCTTAAGGCCATGAAACTCTCAAGAATGATGTCATTCAATATGGTGACTTGTCTAGGGCATGTAGCAACTGAATTAGGGTTTGATGAGGCCTGGATTACTAATATGAATGACAGGAGTGATGTGCCCAAATAGACTTGTAACACCCCTTTAATATGAAGGGACATCTAACATGCCGAGTAACTTTCTAAATTTTTGAAACTTTACTCATCCTGGGGTCTTGGTGAATATATCTTCTATCTATTATGAAGTAGGATGATGTGTCAGATGAATAACTTTGGTCTCTACATAATGTCAGATCAAGTGATACTTCGTGTTAATATGCTTGTTTCGATGATGAAACTTTGGATTCTTGGCCACCTGAATTTCAGAAGAATTATTGACAAATAAAGGAGTTGAATCTTTATGCTTCTCCTGCAAGTCTTCAAGTATCTTGCGAAGCTAGATTATTTCTTTTGTGGATTGAGTTGTTGCAACAGATTCAACTTCGGTAGTAGAATCAACAAGTACAAATTTCTTGCATCACCTCCAACTAATGGATGTTAATCCAATATTGATTGTTAGGTTCCTATACTATAGTGTAACCCCTTATGGTTATTAGTAAAACCCTCTTATTATATTGTTGCGCCCATGTAGTCCCCATATTGTTATTATTGTGCCCCATAGAAGCCCACTATTGTTATTATTGTTCCCTTACATTATTATTGCTATGTCAGCTCTGATTATATTATGACCCCTTTGACTCCTATATATAGAAAGGAGGCTTCGTCATTATACCATCCAAGATTGTCCATTTGTGTAATGTAAAGGAGGTTGCCCCCTCAAACGTGATGATTTCTAAGTTGTTCAATGGTAGAGCACATTGAGGAATTTCAATATTTGAATATAAGGGTAAATGATATTCCAGAGAAGCAAAGGGTTGATGTATTCATAGGGACTTTAAAGGATAACATTCAACGTGAGATTCATCTTTGAGAACCTGATTCATTGGAGAAGGCAATTAGGTTGGCAAGAAAAATTGAAAGCAAAATTATGGAAACAAGCATTCCCAACACTCACGACTATAATTATGGAAGTTTATTTTCTCCTAACCTTCCACAACCTACAAGGTTTACACCACAACAATTGGAAGAAAAAAGAGAAAAAGGGCTTTGCTACAATTGTGATAGCAAATACACTTAAGGTCATAAGTGTGCTGAGAAGAAATTATTTTACATAGATTATGAAGACGAGGAAGAAAAGGATTAAGAAACATCAAAAGAAGAGGATATACACTAGGAACCAACCCGAGAGAAATAAGAAATGAATTCGGCTACATCTTGTAAATCATTGACAAGAATTACCACTCCTCAAACTCTCAAGATATAAGGACATATCAAGAAGAAAAAGGTTCAAGAAGTGAAAGATCACATCGAGAAAGAAGAAATGAATTTGACCATATCTTGTAATGCATTGGCTGGAATTACCACTACTCAAACTATCAAGATAGAAGGACATATCAAGAAGAAAAATGTTCAAGAAGTGAAATATCACATCGAGCATCAAGAAATGAATCCAACCGTATCTTGTAATGCATTGGAAGAAATTACCACTCCTCAAACTCTCAAGATAGATGGACATATTGAGAAGAGAAAGATTAAAGTAGTGAAAGATCACATCGAGCATCAACAACAAGTTCTCCAACTTTTAATGGATCATGCCACTTTGATGCAGAATATGAAGAAACAATAGACAGATCAACATCACAGTGAAAGAAGTTTTGATGTAGGTGATTGGGTATTTTTATGGCTACATCTCAAGCAAGATATTTATGAGAAGGAAATGTTGGCAATACTACATGCACTTAAGAAATGGCAACGTTACCTAATGGAAAGAAACTTCAAGGTAAAAATGGATCATGATAGTCTTAAATACTTTTTAGAACAAATATTATCTTTAGAAGAACAGAAAAGTCGGTCACAAATATGTTGCGTTATGACTTTGAAATCATCTACAAAAAAGGGAAGAAAAATGTTGTTGGAGACCCACTCTTAGGAAAGGATGAGGATGTGGAAGCATTGTTTTGTGCTATTTCTATTATCCAACCAGATTGGAGAAACAAAGAAAGGGATGAGCAGAAGAAGGATGAAGAAGTGTGGCCACTCATTCAAAAGTTGTAGAAGATCCCAATTCAAACAATATTGCTAGAACTTGACAAGGAAGGAAAAATCATATTGGAACCTACAACAGTCACAAAAATAAGAACCCGACAGCTATGAAATCAATCAATTTTAGAGTATCTCATCAAGTGGAAGAACTTACCCACTAAATATTCCACATCGGTGGACAAGAATTTTATACAGAAGTAACAAGAACTACTCAAGCGTTGAGGACAAGACTTTTTGAGGGACAAGGGCATGTTAGGTCCCTATACTTCTAGTGTAACCCCTTATGGTTATTTTTTTTCTAAGTAATACTACTATATTGATATGAAAAAAAAAATACAACGAGGCGCCAGCCTCTATGGTGCTGAACAGAGTTTTGTGTAAAAATATCACAAACCTAAACGTGACTACCCCGTCGAGGGGGAAACCCGTCCATGAGAACATAAGAACAGACCCACGCAAGGGTCTCAAGTTTTAACATCAAAAAACCTGCATAGGTGACCAAGATTGAAAGCTAGCGAACCAAACTAGAAGGAATGTTTACAAAACAAAACATAGCAAAAAATCTCAAACATCAGCATATTAAACCTCTAGCTAGCAGTAAGGCGACACCTGACAACCCAATTGTCAGTCAGGATGGACCCCCTAGATGTCGTTTATAGGAGGTTCTTCAATAATTTGACATGCATACTTGTACCAATCCTGCTCCTCTACTAACGTGCCATGCAATATGCCACGAACTGGTTGATTGCTAGCAGAGCTACCCTCTGCTACATGCTTGCCTGATGTGTCGCCCTGGATGTCACCAATTGTCTTTGTGCCTCCTACTTTGCCATTGACGACCTGCTGGTTGCCAACCAACTCCTCACCATGCGGGGTGGCAGATTTCTCAACCATATGCTGCTTTCCTGGATCTCGGGCATTCCTGTTCCGCTAAGCGACCCTCTGCTACTCACAGCTATTTATTTTCTGAGCTTCCTCTGGGTTAATTTCCTCAATGAAGGTTATGGTAACAGTGGCGGTGATGATAGGTTGAGGTAGAGAACTATGGAAGTAGAATTCAGTCGTATGAGGAGAGGGATGAGGGGGAAGGGGAAAAATAGCGGTATGGATGGTAGCATTCATTCTGTAGTCACCATGGAGCTGAGACAGCCCTCTACCACTGCATGTGTCTAGGTATCTATTAGAGAAGGTGCCATGGGAATGAGTATTGGATGGAGAAGAGGAGGGAGAACTAGGTTCAGGGCTTGGCATAGCAAGGGGACGAATGCTTCCGCCATGACTGCAGCAGTGTCGAATGCATGCCATGATTGTATTAATCTTAGAGCTAACACTTGGGGAAGCGGAGGATATTCTGACATTAGAATGGCTATTTAGAGGAAAAGAAAACGGGTTCTGAGCATGATTCAACTTACAATGGGTCGTTTGGGAGAAATGATACCCATTTCCCACATCCACGTGGTTGAGTAACCAACATCGTCTGCTAGTGATGGTTCGTGAGCTCAGATCCACGGCCTGAGGAGGACAGGAGTAGTAATTCCTTATGGTTATTAGTACAACCCCCTTATTATATTGTTGTGCCCATGTAGACCCCATATTTTTTGAACTGGGATCTTCTGCAACTTTTGAATGAGTGGCCACACTTCTTCGTCCTTCCTCCATTCATCCCTTACTTCGTTTATCCAATCTGGTTGGATAACGAAAGTATGTTGGACAACTATTAAAGGAAAATGTGTTTGGGCTGTTGAGTGACTCCAATTCACAAATAATAATTCAAGAAACCCAAATATGTCATGTCAATTTTTTTTTGCAGATCCCTTTTAACAAACGCTTTATAACTATTATTATTCCTTGTAATCAACAACATAGACAACTATATATATAATAAATTTTCCAATCTTTTTGACAAATAAAGTTGCATCATCTCGGTCAAAAATTTTGTAATTCAGCTTAAGGAGGTGTTCAGTTAACTTTTCATACCAAACATGAGATGCTTGCTTCAGTCCATATAATTCCTTGACCAATTTTCATACCTTATTTTCTTTTCCTTTGACAACAAATCTGTCACTGTGAAATATGTAGACATCCTCTTTCAAATCTCAATTCAATTTTTTTTTGACATCCATATGATGTATCTTCCATCCTTTTTGTGCTGCAAGAAAAATGAAAGTTTTGATTGTGCTCCCTTGTTGTAGGAGAAAAAATCTCTGTATAATCAACACCTTCCTTCTGAGCATAACCTTTAGCGACAAGTTTCGTCTTGTATTTGTCAAGTGAATAATCTCCTTTATACTTGAATTTACAGACCCATTTACAACCAATAGGTTGGATGCTAGTAGGAGGGTCCACCAACCTCTATGTGCCATTTTTAATACAAGAACCATATTATTTCTTCATTGCATCCTTCCATTCACCACAATTAGTAGTTTCTTGAAAACAACTAGCTTCATTAATTGTGAAATAACTACAATCATGAGAAACATTACTGGTAGAAGAAATGCCTATCTCATTATCATCATATTCACTTGGAAAGTTTTGAACACAAGTGGATCTTGTCAAGGGTTGTTGAAGTGATTTTTAGGGCTTCTAAGCCTAAAGTATAGGTTCTTTAGGAACACTTTCTGACTCTGTAGAAACAAAATTATCATAAAAATTTCCCTAGTAGAAATATATTCATGATTTAAATATGGAATGCCCATAGACTGATCTAGAATGGGAACTCCCCCCTTAATGTGTGGAACTATATTGTCAGATTCAAAATAAAATTTCTCAAATGCAAACTTTTCTAAATGCACAAGTTGTCTTTCAATAGTAGAGAAATGTTTTGTAAATTATAGAAAAATGACATCTCTGGAAAGAATATATTTCCTGTTTTATTCATCATATAGTCTATATGATTTTGGAGTACTGGAATATCCTATAAAAATACATTTTCGATTTCTGACATTTAATTTGTTTCTTTGATGCTTAGGAATAAGTGCATAGCAATTAGATTCAAAAGATTTAAAATGTTGAACTACTGGTAACCTATTGAACCAAACTTCATATGGTGATTTGTTGTTGAGGAAAGATGAAGGACAACTATTTTTAATATATGCTGCACAAAGTACTGCTTCTCCCCAAAACATTAATTTGACATTTTTGGAAAACATCATTGATCTAACCATGTTAAGAAAAGTCCTATTCATCCTTTTTGCAACACCATTTTGTTGTGGATTATATGGAATAGTAGTTTGTTGTTTGATGCCATTATCTATTAAATATTGTTCAAATTTTTTTGAAGTATATTCAACTCCATTATCAGTCCTTAAGATACCAATATTATGTTGAATTTAATTTTTAACCATAACATGAAATGTTTTGAACATATAAAAAAATTATGACTTCTCCTTTAGAATATAAAACCCAACACATCCTTGAAGAGTCATCAATAAATGTGAGTATACATTTATTTCCATTTGAAATTGGTATAGGCATATGTCCACATAAATCAGAATGTATGATACCTAATTTTCTTGAAGATGTAGAAAAAAAACTATGAAATGGTTATTTATTGTGTTTCCTGAAGATGGAAGCATCACATGGTGTGATATTTCTTAGAATAATGGGGAGACCTTTAATGCCCTTGTCTTTGTGGTCCTGATGATGATTCACACTTGTTGGTTCCAAACGCGGCGGACAAAAATTTCTCTCATGTGATTTCTACCGAAATACTTTTTTGAATTCACTATGGATCACAGAAGCCTAAATTCAGAAAATGAAAGTAAAAAAATCTAATGTTGTTATAGTTGATGTGTCGAAATCTAGCATGCCATAATAAACTTGAAGACAAAATATTATCTTCTTGTACTAATAGAGCTGAATTTGTGGCAATCTGTGTAATAGATGAATTACTATTCAATGTCAATATTGTACTTTCTTCAACACCAATCATAATTACTGAATTATCACTTGCTCTATGAATTTCAATTATGCCATCAAAAATATGGATTGAATTCCCTTTGTTGTCTCATATGAATGAGTGACATTAAGTTCCTCTGAAATTGTGGTATATAAAGAACATCCTTCAATATTTAACATGCTAAACGTGGAATTTTTAGTCTAATTGATCCAATTCCTAATGGTTTAACTTTAGACTTATCAGCAAAATAAAAAACACCATCAACATTTGCATATTCATTTGTTTTTAATTTTGTCAAATGTTTTTTGCTATGTTTTGTCATTAATTGGCTCTTTCTTTTCATTATTAATCTTCTCCTAAGGAACCCTGCAATTAACTGAACTATGACCAATTTTTCCACACCTATAACATCTGATATTTGATTTGGAATGAAAATTTTTCTGTCTAGTCATTTTATTGTCTATCTCTTTGATTATTGTTATTTCCCCCCTTCGTCTAAAGTTCTACTACCTCAACCTTAGGGATTCTAGCCACCTATGGCAGACTCATTTTGTGATTTATGTTCTTTTTATTCATGGAACAAGGTTTCTGTATTAGTCGTAGAAATGGACTCTTTCTTCCCAAAATCCTTTTCTCTTTCTACAACTTTATTTACTAACATATTAAAAGTAATATCCTTTAATTATCCACTAGCTTGGAGAGATTCCAAGTAATGAGAGTATGGAGGGTGTAGGGCCTTGATTAAGACAATCAATTGTAAATCTACTTTAACAACTATGGCTTCTATATCATCGAAAATAAGCTTTATTTCAGAAGCCAATTTCATTGTATCATTGTCCTTCATCTCCAAATTAAATAACTTCAATAACAACTGAATAATCTCTAATTCTGAATGTGAACCATAAAGTCCCTTCAAAATTTATAATGTTGCAGATGTTGACTTACAAGAATGAATGTATCATCTTACCTATTCTGAAACTGAATTTGTAATCATAGCATAGGATTTATTATTCTTGACTTCCTAGATGGCACATTGTTTGCCATCATCTGGAGGTTATGGTGCAATGTCTTTATCATATGTGTCTTTCTTTCCTTGGCAAACATCTTGCCACAAATCATTAAAATTTAATGCACTCTTGAGTTTTCTTATCCATTATGGGTAATTTTTTTCCTAGAAAGGACAACTCTAACTTGAGAAATGGTAGAAGTCATGAAATTAGAAATTTTTTTTTTAATAATTCTAATGAACTACAAAAGTTTGTATGAGAAATATGTCACCATCTGTAAAAAATATGAAAGTTCGATTGAAGTTCTGACAAGGTCTATTCAACATCAACAAAATCTTAAAAACTTAATAATTTACTGGCTATCAATTGTCGGCGATGTCGGTGAAACAAAAGTCGATGACGCAAATGATGGGGACATCACACAACCAATCCAATCAACAATCATCGTTTATGGTGGAGAGAGGAATCAAGAAGACCTCATGTGTCATTCAATCAACATATATATCAACGATGCAACCAATTCAACAAACAGACAGATGAATGACATGAGATGACACGAACTTGCCAATCATTAAATGTGGTCCCATAGCAAGGTTGTAAGAAAACGTTGCGCTGCTTGATTAACGATTGTGATGGAATATGGGGGATGTAGGTGGGTTTCAAAAACCACCTGCGTTGAGTCCGTAAACCTCTGACAACTCTATTCGCAAACCTCCGATGACTCTGTAAACTACTTCAGAAAAATGTCCAACGTATAGTTTTTTTCCAGTCAACCCTCGCAACAATTGATTGTGTGATCAATGGATTTACAATTTGTCCACCTCACATGTCAATGGAGTTCAAACCAGGCACAATGTATCATTACTCTGATACCCAAACCTTGTCCGCTCTGATAACACTATTATATGCCCAATGAACTCCATGATGAATTTTTTTGTTATTGAATGCAATCATAAAGCATGTATACAAGAAAATACAATTACCAGATCATAAATGTTGGTGGTTTTCATAAATGTAATGAGAAAACGACCTAAACAATCAATTCTATTATATTAATGTTACAATATATCCTGAATGATTAATTAACACTATCTCTATTTTTAGGATTAGATTTAATGTACTAATAACCTTTTAAAGTGATAATACCTATTTAAAAATTTATTAAAACTTGCAAATTTTGATGTGATTTAATAAAATATAAAAATGTTTTTAATTGATATATTTAAAATAATGTAATAGAATCTCTTATAAAGATTTTTAATTGATATATTTATCTCCGTTGTAGTAGTTTATACTTGTTGATAACTAATAAATGTTATAGTTTGT